>OLKM01001438.1:0-25000 GCA_900291075.1 Melanogrammus aeglefinus | reverse complement strand
GAAGGAAAGAAGAAGAGACGAGAGAGAAGTAAGAAGAAGAAGAAGAAGAAGGAAGAAGAAGAAGAAGAAGAAGAAGAGAGGAGGAGAGGAGGAGGAGGAGGAGGAGGAGGAGGAGAGGAGGAGGAGGAGGAAGAAGAAGAAGAAGAAAGAAGAAGAAGAAGAAGAAGAAGAAGGAAGAAGAGAGAGAGGAGAGGAAGAAGAAGAAGGAGGGAGGAGGGGAGGAGGAGGAGGAGGAAGGAGGAGGAGGAGGAGGAGGGAAGGAGGAGGAGGTGAAGAAAAATACAGTAAAGCTGATAACCATACCAAAACTAACACAACAAGCAGTATCTTTCTCCCGTCCTTCTAGCAGTAAGTCTAGCGGTATAATTAGGTTGTAAAATAACTTTATTTACACATATACTAGGTTAGAATGACTTTAAAATGAGTACACTTTTTTTTAGTTGGTGAACTGTGTTTTCCTTGAATAAAAAGTGTGAGTCAAAGATCATTAAATCCAAAACCTGTCACTGAAGCAACAACCGCACAATGATCATCTTAACCCTTAAGGATGCTTGTTCATGTTGTGTAACACTTTTCCAGACACCTCCGGCCTGTGATTATTATTTCATAACATCATAACGATGATTAAATCGGACAGACAGATAGACAGACAGACAAACAGACGAGACAGTAGAACGGACAGACTGGACGACAGGCGGACATAAAGAAGACAGACAGACATAAAGACTGTCATACATATAGACAGAAAGACTGAAAGACTGACAGTCAAACAGACGGACAGACGGACGGACGGACGGACGGACGGACGGACGGACGGACGGACGGACGGACAGACAGACAGACAGCCAGACAGACAAACGGACAGACAGACAGACAGACAGACAGACAGACAGACAGACAGACAGACAGACAGACAGACAGACAGACTCTTACCTGTGGTTCACTGGAGTTTCAGCCTCCTGCAGTACTTTGGTACTAGAGATGGAGGAGAGGAGAGGAGAGGAGTGATGGAGGAGAGGAGAGGAGAGATGGAGGGGAGAGGAGAGGAGAGGAGAGATGGAGGAGAGAGGAGAGGAGAGGAGAGATGGAGGAGAGGAGAGGAAGAGGAGAGGAGGAGGAGAGAGAGGAGAGGAGGAGAGAGGAGAGGAGAGGAGGGAGAGGAGAGGAGAGGGAGAGGAGAGGAGAGGAGAGGAGAGGAGAGGAGAGGAGAGGAGGAATGGAAAAGAGTAGAGATAGATGACAGGAAAGTTATAAGACAGAAAGCTCATCAGGGTTTGCTCTCACACAGACTGTATTGTTATTTTTGTTTTGTACAAAGTGGTGTCAGAAAAGGCGTGAGAGGGGAAATAAACGTTATCTCCTCGGAGGACCTACTCATCGAAAAGCTCCAGGTGTTCAACAGGGATGGTCTCTTCAAACACCCTGAGATTCAAAGAAACAACACAGGTGAAGACAGGTGTGTGCTTGCGAATGGGATCTGGTTTGAACCATTATTGAGCAGAATCCTCTCCGTTTGTCGTGACAGAGCTGAGACACCCAGAGAGCTGTGATATCCATTGTACACACGAGTTGTTTAAATGAGAACTCACTCTTTGTCGATGGATAAACACGTGACCGGGCCGTCGGCCGTGCACGTAGCCGTCCTCCTCACCTCCCTGCACATCCCCACAGAGGGACACAAAAACATTCATCCACATGATACTATAAAAATACTATTAGCAGGAAAACACAACAAATATTAAATCGTCAGACGGATCGAAGGCGATATGAAACTCTAACTATCATGGACGCAGAATGTTAAAATACAAAGCTGCTTAACTAAGTAACGAGCAACATTCCGATCAGTGTTCCGTCTGCCGCACTCCGATCAAACCGTCGCTATGGTTACCTGATGAGGGCCTGCTCCCCGAAATGCTCTCCCTTCCCCATCCGGCGGATCTGCTTCTGAGAGCCGTTCACGTTCTTCGACACCAGAACCTTTAGGGCAGACACAGAGACCATGGAAGAGGGGAACAGAAGAGGGTGAAGAGTTAGATTCAGTTCAATAAAATCTGTTTATTTCTATAGACCTTAATCACAGGTTCAGTCTCAAAGGGCTTAACAGGCCATGTAGTTATGACCCCCCCCCCCCCCCCCCCGACCCTAGCCCCCCAGAGGGAAAGAAAAACCTCCCTTAATTAGCAAGGAAGAAATCTTGAGAAGGAACGCAGAGTGGGGGATCCCTCCTTCTAGGGATGGTCAGGAGTGTAATGGGTGCAATGATTTACATACATACATTCAGGCAAAACACCAGCTATCATTTTGTTTATAAAATTAATGTCTATGGTGATGGCTGCTGCTTAGATATCTTGTTATGAAACATGTCTTGTGTTTCGAACCTCGTCCCAACGATGTGTGAGAGGGTGAGAAACACACAGGGGCAACATCAGATCGGCACCAGCTCACCTCGCCTTTGAGGATGATGTAGAAGGTGTTTCCCTCCGCTCCTTCTCGCACAATGGTGTCCTTGTCCTGGAACTTGACCTGAGACACACAAAACGCACACAACACTCTTCAGATACTTTAACACCAAACCCGACGCAATGTTGACAGACCCTGCTTTCAAGTACTAACATTTGTCCTTAAAAATATTAAAACAACTAGAAGAAAGGACAACAGTAGATTTAGATTTATCTGATGTTAACCACTAAGCATCTACTGTTTAACACTGTTAGACATATCCACTGAGAGTCCCTACCTCCTCCATGGAGTCGATGATCTTAGACAGCTGGATGTCGTTCAGGTCCTTCAGAGTTCTGGACCTGAGGACAAGAACACAGAGACAAAGGGGCTCTGAACACTACTACAGAAGTCCATCTGGCCAAAACAGACCCTGTGCGAAAACCATTTAGCAAAATCACAAAGTGTTACATTATTTACGATAACGTAAATGTGAATTCCAGTGACAAGGGCCGTATCTCTCCACTCACGTCTTCAGGAAGCCCAGTAGCTCCTCCCGTTTCTTCTTGGACTTGTTGGTCATGATGGTCCGGTACGTCTGCCTCTCCATGCACCACAGCCGCACCGTAGTCTTGGCTGGAAGTACACATCCGCTAGTAAGAGCTAGTCCCGAAACATATCAAAGTCCGACAGTTACCTAGTTTTGGACACGTTTAGTCAAAGCCATTTACATTGAATTCAGATATCTGGGTGTCCTTAAAAAGCTAGTAAGGGGTCGGGCGTCCTGCTCAAGGTTAGCTCGGACAGCGGGGATCGAACCCATTATCCTGCCGGTCTTCAGTGATGGACCCCGTGTGATACCCATGCACCTCACAGAGGCATCAAAGGTCGCAAGGGCGGTTTCCGTACCTTTGACCGTGGCCGTGCGCTTGCAGTTATACAAGATGGCCAGCTCACCGAAGACATCGCCGCACGTCAGGGATCTGAGCTGTCGACCCCCCTGGGTGACGACAAGCTCCCCCGCTGAGAGGGAGAGAGAGAGAGAGAGAGAGTAAGCAAGAGCAAGAGAGTAAGGGAGAGAGAGAGAGCGAAAGAGAGAGGGAGAGTGAGAGAATGAGCAAGAGAGAGTGAACGAGAGGGAGAAAGAGATAGAGAGTGAGTGAAGGAGCGAGAGCGAGAGGGAAAGAGAGAGAGAGAGGGAGAGAGAGAGAGAGAGAGAGAGAGAGAGAGAGAGAGAGAGAGAGAGAGAGAGAGAGAGGAGAGAGAGAGAGAGAGAGAGAGAGAGAGAGAGAGAGAGAGAGAGAGAGAGAGATCATCATCATCATCATCATCATCATCATCATCATCATCACCATCATCATCAGAATCTCATGGAGACAGGGGGACGGAGACAGCGACACGTACACACATGAACCCCCAGGTGTACCTGCCACGATGTACATGGTGTCCCCCTCAGAGGCCTCTGCTATGACCTCCTGCCCGGGACTGAAGTCATGTGACACCAGGAGGTCCACCATCATGGCCGTCTGCTCGTCATCCAGCCGGCTCAGGAAGTCGTTCTTCTGGATCGCCTTGACGATCAGGTTAGTCTCGCTGGGTACAATTAAAAATATGTGACAAAAATGGTTTGCTCACGAGCCTTGCCATATAACGTTCGTTATAGGAGAGTAGTTACATAACTAGATGTTGGGTTGTTGCTATTTTTGTCGTTGCATAACACACATTGTGTCTTATAGCTACTGAATCGTGATCCTTAAGTATTGTTCATAACAGCAGTTTTCACAGTTTATAGCTCCTGTTGTGCTTTATATTCTCTGTAATAAGGCTTAATACATGATATATTTCAAACCGAATGAGACACACTCTGTGATGTCGATGGCAGCCCTGCTTTTGGTAAATGGTCTGCATTTATACAACGCTTTACTCACCTGTGGGCCACCCAAAGCACTTCACAATATTGCCATCATTCACCCATTCATGCACACATTCACACAACGACGGCGGAGTCAGCCATGAAGGGCGACAGCCAGCTCGTCGGGAGCAATTAGGGTGAGGTGCCTTGCTTGTTGCTTGTTGCCCCGATGTTGGTTGTTGCTCCTTGCTCAGGGACACCTTGACACTCGCTAGGAGGAGCTCCCCGGAGACATTGAACTAGCAACCTTGCGGTTACCAGGCCACCCGCTGTGCCTCCTGAGCTTCCGCCACCCCACTTTAATTTCCTTTGCATTTCATTTGTTGCCGAGCGACATCACTGTTCCATCTCGCAGTTGATTGCAGCCAATCAGAGGCAGCGGTGGAGCCTGTCACTCACCTGGCGGTCTTCTTGACCCGTGTGCGGGTGATCTGCAGGCCCTCAGGGATTGGCTCGGGCGCCATGACAGCCGCGCGGCTCTTCCTGACCTCGGGGGCCGCATCATTACTGCTCTGGGAGGGAAATTCTGTGGCGCCGACCAATAGGAACGCAGGGATAGGGAGGTCTGTCAGCTGGAGCTGTTTGTGTGTTATGATATGAGTTTGTGTATGTGTGCGTGTGTTTGCGTGTGTTTGCGTGTGCTTGTGTGTGTGTGTGTGTGTGTGTGTGTGTGTGTGTGTGTGTGTGTGTGTGTGTGTGTGTGTGTGTGTGTGTGTGTCTGTGTGTGTCTGTGTGTGCGGGCGTCGTGCCAGGTGGGCGTGTGCGTGCACTGGGCATCTCACCTGTGTCTTCATATTCACTCAACAGCTTCTCTTTCTCCTGGAGTCGTTCCTCTGAAACAACCAATGGCAGAGAGTTACAATTTGCACTCTAACTTCACCAAACCACGCTGATGAACACGAGTCTTCCTCAGCGTAGAATGAACCAATCACAAGCCTGACTGAAGTTTAACTGCATATTGCCACACTTGATATTTCAACACGGTGATCCTGTACTGATTTTGGATTACGTTTGATTCATTTCAGAGTTTAGATAGCATATTAGACTTTGTATATTGTTGTTAATGTGTTGTTGATGTTGTTGTTGATGTTGTTGTTGCTGTTGTTGTTGTGTTTCTCCCACCTAGATCTTTGTTCTGCCTCTTCAGTTCCTGGTTGATCTGACACTGTTTCTCCAGCTGCTGCCTCAGCTCCTCCAGTTGTTTCTCCATGGCTGCAGGAAGTGTACAGTAGTACAGTATTACATTATCACATTATTACAGTATGACAACACACAGGTCACACGCGCAACACCATGCAGAGCAACATCACGGGGAACCACACACTACACAGCAGCCACTGGCATTCAAGGACGTTACCAAACCAACCACATCGCGGGGACAGACGTGCAGTATGTGACGGTTCCAACCGACAGGCAGTGCGACAGTTTTCCTCACTGCCACACTGTGGCACTAGCGCAGGATGCTAAAAGCGTGACTACTCTGTCGCTCTTTGAGTCCCCTGTAGCGGGGAGGCTTTGAAGTGCTCTCTGCAGGATGAGCTCCAGCCCGGCCCCGTCTGAATAATGCAGAGCATCAGCTATGGGAGACCCTTCGGAGACCCCCGACCCCCGATCGGTGTTATGCAGGTCTCCTTTACATAACACATGATCAGGGAACGGCTCGGAGAGACCCAGACGTTAATGTTGCTTGGCATTTAAGACCTATGATTAGAGTGTTTCAGTATGTCAGATGACCCAGCTGACCCACAGTCCTGATGGTTGTTTTCATATTGACTATTTTCTAAACACAAATGCACTGACTAGCTGTAGCTTGGTTTCATTTGTTTCAGGTGACCATTGTACCATATGTCTATCCATTAGGCATCGAATGGTTCCCTGGAAAGCACTGTGTTCTGTTTAAAGGATGTTTCTGTGGATTCAGACAGTTTTTCCTGGCCATTTTGAGAGGGCTTAGGGCAAGCGGGCGTCGTAAATGTGGGCATGTTGTATCATTGTAAGGGGGCGTCATGAAATGAACGCCCCTTGAGGCTCTTACTGTGAAAGTCCCTGAACATATGGCATCATCAGTTTGATTGACATCAGCTGGGTCCAACCGGATCCATAGCCAACCAGGAAGGAGGAAGTTAACATTTAGTTGATTATATTTCTACACAGTGTGTAAAAAATGCATGTTCATTTATTAAATAGTGTACGGGCAGAGTACCTATCTCTACCATTTCAGTCTACTGGTCCAAGTGCCATAAAAAGAACACGCCCCTAATTAGTGTTATGACAGCTGTGTTTGTCCTACGATGATGGTCCTTTAATTAAAAATAGTATGTAAAGAGTATGGCCCTAACGTTTGTGATTGTGTCGAGCTTATGATGAACACCATTGGTTGTTTAGGTGTCACTCCTCATCGCAGATGTCCCGCCTTAGTTCCAGTTACAGATATGGGATTTACCTTTATATGTGTGCATCTACAGATTGACAGGAACACTTTTTTTGTCATCGCTTTGACTTTTGCACTAGAGATGCCAATACCACTAAACCAAAGAAGTGTTTATACCAAAAAACAACAACTTTGAAGCAAATCCGGGTTTTTTGAGACACAGACGTTAAGGTCTGTAAAATTAAATGGACCCGACTTAAAGTCCTGTGATTTGCAGGTAGTGTGCTTCTGTTTGAGCGACATGTTTTCTAATTTTAAGATCCATATATAGTGTGGAGGATTCATCTGAAAGGATCAAAGCAGACACATTGATCCCCTCTTGTCCACAGGCCTTGATATTCATATCGTCATATCAGTGATAAAATCATATTGAGTACACACACAAGCACACACACAAAATACAATTTCCTCCCTTCCCTGGTAACCTTTCCATCGATCAGTTCACAAAAGCCCTGATTGTGATAAATGACCACCATTATACTTTAGCTGTCAATTACAAATAGCGTCTGTAGTATGTGTGTTTTGTGTGTGTGTGTGTGTGTGTGTGTGTGTGTGTGTGTGTGTGTGTGCGTGCGTGCGTGCGTGTTTGTGCGTGCGTGCGTGCGTGCGTGCGTGCGTGCAGGCGTGCGGCCGTGTGTGTGTGTATTCCATATTGACACATCAAACACATTGCATCAGTTTAAAACGTGGCATTGCAATATCAATCAGACCTGCTTAAATACTCAGGGCGGCACGACCCGAGTGTGTTTGGCTGTAATCATTTGGTTGACCATTATCTCACCTTGGACGTTGGACATCGGAGGTGGGGCTGAAACTCAACACTCTGTCTCTGAGTGACAGGAATACGACTACAGAGAGAGATGTAGCCCATTGTTGAATAGACTGGACTGTGGAGTGTTCCTGTGTTATTTATATGGATGGACCACATAAAAGCTAGTTTTAATTTATTTAAAGAACCATTCTCTCCTGTGAGAGGGTTAAGAGGCGAGGTTGTCCTGAAAGGGATCCAGCCATGCTTTGCCTGTGTCTTAAAAGGAGTGGGAGTTCTTGAAGATATGAGGCCTGTTATTAAATCAGTTAAGAATCGATGAGTGAAACTGTATTACATGGGAACGACACTGTGTTGGAGTCAACAAACCAAATCAAATTAAACTTTATGGTACTGTTGTCATGGTGACCTGACTGTTTAATTGTCCTGCAAGCAAGGCAAACTGCCCTTTTAACACGCACAAGGACCCGAAAAACCCAACATTACCATGAGACGTGAACGCGTGAATGACCTTTTTCGAGTAAAAGTAAAGAAAATGTTGAAAATGTGGCGCAGTTGTCAAGTTGTTGTGTGTTAAACCTTTATGGCCTATTGCTCGGGCCACAATGGAAAGTTAAACATCATTACGTAATACCGGTGGCATATCTGGTATGCTGTATTTGTTGCATAAACTTAGCTGAGGTTATGATGCTCATGAAGACACACTGAAGGACTGGGCATGAGCATGGAACCAGATTGGGACAAGACCACCTTTCACAATAAACGTCATGCCATCATATTCTGACCCTTTTGCAACTTTTGAATACTATTGGCTGATTCCCATGAAATACACAAACTAAAACCAACAACAAATGTGAAAGCTGGCACAATCAGTGCCAGATAGTTAGGAGCATGCATTTCTCCGGCCTTCTTTAACACCCAAACCTCTACAGTGCAGAAGGCTTGCACAGATGTCTTCAGAGCTGCACTCACCTGGAGCCGGTGGTGGAGATTAGGAAGGGTTCAAGTCCAGTTCCTTCGATAGGTATCAGATCAATCTGTAGGAGTCAAAGGGCTAGCCCGGACTGGAGTATGCGTAGACGTCTCGCTCTGCAGGTACAGCCGGACTCGGCCCGCTGCTGCCAGGTGAATCGTTTTGGATCGGCAGTGGATCGGAGAATGTCCGGGATGCACTCCCTGACCCCATGCAGGCTGGACACACACCTGGGCAGATACAAGCGTAAAGGAGCTGTCAGCGATCTGTCTGGTTCACAGTCACACACACGCTGAGCTTCTCCTGGCAGGACTCTCACCTTCTGCTATTGTCAGGTCCCTATGCCATTATTTTTTTCTCCCTGGCTGTCTATATCTCTCTCTCTCTCTCTCTCTCTCTCTCTCTCTCTCTCTCTCTCTCTCTCTCTCTCTCTCTCTCTCTCTCTCTCTCTCTCTCTCTCTCTCTCTCTCTCTCTCTCTCTCTCTCTCTCTCTCTCTCTCTCTCTCTCTCTCTCTCTCTCTCTCTCTCTCTCTCTGTCTCTCTCTCTCTCTCTCTCTCTCTCTCTCTCTCTCTCTCTCTCTCTCAATATATCTCTCTATCAATCTCAGCAGCTCCGGTATTGAATCATTAACCACCAGGCTGTGAGACTCCGCCCTTCCCATCAGGTGGTAGAAGATAGGGGAGATTTCCTTTTTTTTTTTACCTAACTGGGGAAATTGCTGATTTGAAAAAAACAATGAATTAAAATAAAATATTAAATGCTAAATAGATATCTTCAAAATAATAAATTATATAAATACATAGTTTGATTTAAAACTAAAAAAAATATTATATTTGGAGAGGTAATTAATATATAATTGCCTACCCTAAATTTAACAAAGAATATATGAATGTTGAAATGCAAATATTGCTTCATATTCCATAAGACACATTTCCCATTCATAGCGGAGCCATGGTGTGTGAGTGATGCAAATCTACCTAGCGCACCTGCACTCCCTTGTGCACCTGACGTGACTTTTAATCCAGAGCTTCTAAAATGCTGGAAAAATGTCACCTCTATCAGGATATGTCTTTTCCACAGCGCTGCGAACGACCCAGGGCCCTAGGGCGTCATTAGAGGTCTCTTAACGAGGAGACGTTTCAAGTGTTCACATGGTGGCCGGCAACTCGAGTCTTTATGGCCCTCTTGTTAATCATCGTCAGTCCCTCGGGTTAATCAATCTCCAAAACACACTGGCGAGCTGCAGCAAGTTGATGTGATAAAACATGCGTCTGGGTCGGGTCTGCTCGTGGTGTGAAAGAACACGCCCTCGTGACCTTTTCCTGCGCTGAGGTTAAAGGAGACATATAATGCCACCAGGTGTGAGTGTGATTAGCCTTACAAGCCGTTTCAAAAATCGGCCCCATATGACATCACAAGTGGGCATGTCCACCTAGATCTGTGCTGGATAGATGAGCAACGTTTACTTCAGTCCACTGGGGAGGCTGGTGGGCTGATCTATCCAGCACAGATCTAGGTGGACAAGCCCACTAGTGATGTCATATGGGGCAGATTTTTGAAACGGCTTGTAAGGCTAATCACACCTGGTGGTATGCTGCAAACAAGCAACCCAAAGGGAACAATGGCGTGGTCCTTGAAGGGGTGTGTTGACAGCCGAGCTGAACAGGACGCAGAGTGGTCAGCCTGCGGGGAACGCAGCCCGGTAAGAAGAGACGATGCGGTTTCTCTTCTTGTCTTCGTGCATGTGGATGAAATCGAAATAAAAGACGTGAAAAATGATTCATATTTTATTTCAGTTTAATAGATTACAGTTTAATATTTTTTACATTTTACACATGACAAATAGTGGTCATTGTGAGAGAAGTTCATTCAAGTGCTGCCAAGCTGGGATTGATATTGCAATGGTGTGTAGGCATTAGCAGGGCTGGTGTATTTCATTTGTTACAAAAATAAACGCATAATGCAGGACGGAATTGCATGATTCTGAAGTGGTTATTAATGCCTGTGACAACTGGTAGTGCAAACATTTGACAGCTTCCTAGTATCTCACTTCCCCTTCCAAAAGGCTATAATGAGTTGTACTTCCTCTTGCAAAGTCTGGCACGACAACATGTGCAAGAATACACAAAACAGCAGTCATGGTGACACAGGCACACATTCAAGGTCGTAAATGCAGTACTGTGGATGATATACAAGAGAATAAAACTGTTATTGAACGCTAAACCCTGAGAAAGGCCACAGTGGTCAAACTAAGGAGAATATGTGTACCTTTCACTAAATCATTTATTTTATTAATAATTAATGTAAATACCATATTTATATTAGATACTTATTTTGGTGTCTACTGATACATTCAACACGTAGTATATACATGTATTATGCATGGGTTAATTATTAGCCGATCTCCTAGAAATTTGATTTCTTGGAAAACATTATTTGTCAAACATTACAAGGAAAATAAATAATTACAGCATTCTGTTTCAATGAAAGACATAACGTCACGTCAATGTCATGAAGTCAAAGAAAAACAAAGGCGAACATATTCAGCAAACAACAATGACATCTTTGGAAAAATTATTAAAGACGATTAAATTGCATTGACATCAGAACCCCACAATCCAAATTGGCCTTTAATAAAAACGCTCTGTAAAATCGAACAAACTGCTTGTTAAAAGAGTCAGGGAAAAAGGGCTTTATAGCAGTGAATCTGAGGCTGTGCTGGTTGGGAGATGGACGGTGGGGAACTGCAGACACTACAGTTCACATTCTGAGGCACCTGAATGGTTCCTTCTGTGCGTGGAGACACAAGCTCAAAACCAGGCCGTTTACCACTAAGGTAAAGCAATGCATGAGCGAAGACGCTATGAAAGTTGTATAACATGAAGAATGTATAATAAGAATAATAATATAAGAATTATATGAATAGGAATTACATAATTATATCGTAATACTACTTATAATAATACAAATAATAAGGACAAATCTAATTATTATTATATCATAGTATCATAATAATATAAAAAAATCTCATAATATTAATTATCATACAAATAATGATATAAATCACTATTATTACCGTATATCATAATAATATCATAATACTACTTATAAAAATGAAGAAAATAATAATGATAAAAATAATAATAATTATATCATAATTATATCATAAGAATCATATCATAAAATTAATATTAATAATACTACTACTAAAACTACCAGTACTACTACTTCTACAAATAAAATAATACTGATCATACTAATAAAGCTGTTTCTGTGTGTTTCTGGGTCTTAACCCAAACCCATCCGGTTGGGGGGTCAGGCACCCACCTCCTGCTGCCTGCCACAGGCCTGCACCAGCTCCTCTGTGTGCTCGAAGCCCGCCTGCATGAACTGGCCGGCCAGCCGGTCCATGTAGCACTCGCCCCGGGGCAGCAGGCCCTCCAGGAAGCCCAGGTGGCCCCCGTGGGCCGTCACCAGCAGGGCGATGTTGGTCAGGTGCTGCACCGTCGCCATGGGGAGGCCTGGGGGGGGGGGGTGGTGGGGGTGGGGGACAGTCAGGGTCAGGCAGCTTTAGATAAATGACAACCATGGAAGCAACAGATTTTTATTCATTTGTTACAGCCGATAAAAGACCAATATAGTAAATTACTTGTTTACGATGCAGACAATAAGCAGGCACTCAAAGACATATCAAGATTAATTCAGAAAGGCTGTTAAGGAATGAGTAAGAGATATGTCCAAGGATGCCTACAGTCAGGCCGTGGACATCAGGGGATCCGAAACAGACAATTGTGTGGGATTCGAACTGGTGCCCAACTTATATACTGTATATCGGTCGAATGATTTTATCTGATATTTTTTGTCTGATATTCGCCTCGCACAGATATATCAGTCGCTGCGTGTATGTTTACCAATATGCGGCGATATGAACATTTTATTTGAGCACATACATGTAAACACTCCCAACACTAATAGTTTTACATGGTTTTTTTTACTCATGGTTTAACGCAATGCTGCCTGAATTATACCGGAGGGTGATTAGCACATGCCAAGGAGCTGCTCCAGCCCCAGAATACAACGATATATATGCAGAGAATATCAACCGATATATCAAAATCGGCCGGTTTTTTTTCACCCCCAAATATCAGTATGTGCATCGGCCACTAAAATCCAGTATCGGTCAGGTTCTAATTCGAACACCCTCACCACCACTCAAGCCACCGTGTCCACCACCCTGCCCCCCTCCACCCCCCTTCCCTGTGGGTCGTAGACCCCGCTCCACTCACTGCTCCCGGGACACAGGGGGTCATCTGCAGCGTTGAGGCAGAGGACGGGCGTTGCGGTCCTGGGGAGTTTGATGTCTGGGTTGGCCTCGCTGTAGTAGTCGGCGCACGACTTGTAGCCGTTCACCACAGAGGTGAAGCGCTCGTCGAATTCACGGATGGTACGAGCCTGGACGGAGTGAACCAGAGAGATTAGAGAGGAAGAGAGTCATCAATCAAAAGGAGTTACGTTGGCATTTACATTTACGGCGTTTAGCAGTTGCTTTTATCCAAAGCGACTTACAATAAGTAAGTTTGTTAGAAGAAAGAGAAACAACAATATATCGCTGACGCTAAAGTACAGATGTTCATAGAAACAAGTGCCAAGCACTAACAATCGCTAGGTTAACCCATTCCCCGTATCCAACAAAGATAGCAAGGTAAAGATGCTGCACAATGTTTAATACTATTTAATACTATAAGTGCCACTAGGAGTTTAATTGTAAAAAATTATCGTATTATTATATTATTATAGAAAGTGGAAAAGGCCATACCTTCATTACATGGTCTATGTCAACCACTTTGTCCAATACCTTACGGTTCCTTTAAAAAACAAAACATGAGTCCTGAGTAAGACGTGGGACGGATTCTTTGAAGGGATGGCTGGGGAGAGGGGAGGCTCGTCTTGGGGTTAGGGTTAGGGTTTGGGTTTGGGTCAGGTATGGCTGGGGAGCAGGGCGGCTGATCTGACCTGCTGATGGCGTTGCAGAGGTTGGCAGCCAGATGGCGGTTAAAGAGCAGCCAGTTGATTGGCCGCTCCACCGACTCGGCTGACTTCTGGGTGTTCCAGCATACAGACAGAGTGAGGGCCGCCACTAGGCCTGAACGGGGGCCCTTATCGGCCAGGTAGTTCAGCACCAGCATGCTTCAGAGACACAAAAGGATGAGAAAATATAGTATAAAAGATATTAAACAAAAGTTTCCAACCAATTTCTGTTTTTGTGAATTGATCAGTTATAACCTGATTGGTCAATCTGTTAATTGATCGTGTTAGGGTTAGTTGATCGGTCGGTTATAAGAGGTTATTCCAAGACAAACACAAGAAAATTCCTCAATAAACAAATTGGGAACGTTATATACCTACATACACTTCAATATGCACATACACTCAAAAGGACAACGAGAAGACAACACCGCTACTTCAGTCAGTTACAAACCAGGGAAATCACCATGGACAGAAGAACAAGGAACAACAACCCCCAACACGACAGACACACTCCTAGCAACTATTCTCCAGAGTACCAACACAGACGAGCATTCCCAGATCTTAGGGATGAGAGGCACCAGGAATTCCAAGGGGGCAGATTTCAAAACTGGGGCTTTGAGGTAATTTCATCTGAAATAATTGACGGTGGATTTATTTATCCTTTATTTATCCACAAGGTTAAAAAAAGAGTCAAAACCAAATCTAAAGGGACACTTACCCGCCCATAGAGACCCCGACGCCCAACAAGGGGGCATGGGGGAGTAGAGCTTTAACGTGGAGGATCACATGATCCAAGTCTGCAGTATTGGCGACACAGAAGGTGTAGGGTGTCTGGGGAAGAGAAGCATGAGGTCAGGGGGCTAGGTTGTATTGTTGAAGGGTGGAATTACTATAACCACCCGCTGGCTGCCTTCACACTGACACTCCTACTGCTGACTTTCATTAACTTCACATCATGAAAATGTAGTGTTTTTAGGGCTTTTTAGAAGTGCCTTCAATGCAGTCACTTACAACAGGAATCAATGTATTGATGTATTGATGCACTGATGGATTGCTTGAGTACACGATTGCTTTTGTACCATCGACGTTCCGTCTACAAACCATGCCCACTTCCAATGCATTATGGGGTACTCCTGTTTTGAATTTGAAGTGGAGGGATTTATTGACTGCAAAGAAATCTTTGAAAGGGTTTAAGGACAGAGGACAGCATGGCCCTCCTGTTAAAAAGTAATATGACATTACTTTTTAACGGGAGGGCCATGCTGTCCTCTGTCCTTAAACCCTTTCAAAGCGAAGGGGACATTTAAGACCACTTGGACTGATCCGGAGATGTACTGGAGTTGAAACGATGAGTTTGTTAGTTGTTATCATCGCTAGCATCGGCATATTGTTAACGATTCAGGCTGACCCTCCCGACAGACATGGAGGTTTCTTAATAATTCATGATCATGGGAAGAGTTACAAGATACTGAAGACGTACCTCATAAGTCTTTGAAGTACAAAGGGGAAGTTATAAGGGGGAGGGGAAGCACTATTATTGCAGCTGTTAATGTTCCCCACTTGAACACTTAACACTTCACTACACTTTATTACTTGCACGTTACTTGTTTAATTTCTCTACTAATTATTCCCAGATTTTTTTTTAATCTATTATTGTGGTGCTGCTATACGTCTACATATTTTCATTTTTAATTGTTTTTTCTTTTACATCTTGTACGGTTGCTTCTTTGTGACTGTTCAGCAACCAAGCCTAAGAATGGTTCTCTTGCGTAATGGTACGATAAGATGTACTAAGAGAAACTCTGAATCTCTGAAGGGGGAAGTACTGTACACTATGTAAATGCACTGTAAGACTTTGATGTAGATTTACATTGAAATTCTGACAGTAATCTACTGTATATTATACAGCTAAGATTACTTTAAATAATCAGTACCTTACTGGCAAAACTGCTGCCAGTACTTAAAAGTACTTAAGTTTTACAGTGTGGGCGCAATGGATGAAGATATTTTGTTTGTCAGACGATGGACTATGCTACTGGTTTGTTTGGCAACATGTCCTGAGGCTGGTATTGAAACTGGTATGAGGGATGACACTGGGTCATGGCTTTGAACCATTTAGGCACATTTTGTTTTTGAATTCCAACATTGCCAAGCATGTATTCAATGCTAACATACTGGCTCACACGGAACACACACTGCATATTTACTAACGACGGTTGAAGTCCTACATGAACACTGGACTCACCAGAAGCTCCTCTCCATCGAAACCTCGGTTGGTGAAGACCACACACCTAGAGAGAGGGACGTGTGGGAGTATTACTTCAATCTTGGGCCTGAACACAGGCGCCAGAAAACCAAACTACATAACATCTCATCCCTGGGTCGTCTGTCAGTCCCTCGGTCCATCTGCCTCCTGGTCTCTGCCATGCCCACAGGACTGGGACTTTTCTCTAGTGATTTCAATGAATCGGTATCAAAAAATAATACATGAGAATAAATCATAATTATTCGTTAAATTATATTGTATATATTTTCAATAACAAATTGTATTAAAGTGCTTTTTATTGCATAAAAAAAGTCAGCCTCCAGTTCTGCTAGTTTTCGATATCATGCCGGTCTTGGCCTCTACAATATTGACACACAATACAAAGGTCAATGCAGCGTCTATGAATATATGTCAAAGGTCTCTTCATCAGCGTGTAGGTGATATGGTTCAGTAAGGCTGCCACCACTGTGGTGGGATCAGCTTTGCAGCCTTGTATAAACCCTTTGGTTTACACAGGTTTGCATGGATGATCTCCCTTTCTGTTGCTGCATGCTATTCTCTGAATGGTGCCCGTAGGACCACAACGTGATCGGTCACTGTGCCATTATTTAGCCACCATACATATTCACTTCAGACAGTTGGGGCGAGGGTGAGCGGTCGCCACTGACCTGTATCCACGTCGAGTGGCCTGGCTGACCACGTGATACACGTAGAGCTGCTGGCTGTTCCCCGTCAGCCCGGGCAGGATGAGGACGGTAGGGCGCGTGGAGGACGAAGGGTAGGCCTCGCTGGACACGTTGTCCACCCAGTCCAGGGAGATTCGACCACCATCAGCCGTCCGCAGTGCCTCACTGTGTATAGGGCAGCAATAATGCTGTTTAATCCCACACACAAAACACATTCAAATCCTCTTCAAGACGATTTTGACAGTGAACCCCAGATCTGAAGGATGTATTGCGAGCCTCAGCCAGATCGAGAAACATAGGATATAATAGGCCTAGATAATATAGGGTCTCAGTCAGAAGAGGGGTCCTACTTGCGGTAGGTGACACGGGGTTTGGACTTGATGAGCAGCGGGAGCAGCGTCTGGAGCCGTCCACCCCAGCACCAGGGCGTGGGACAGAAGCGGTGAACCACTGCGGGGCAATGCTTATGGAGGAAACCCCGGAACGCATCACTACACACCAGCACCGGTGCCTGAATCACAACACACCGCATATCATATCAAATGTTGGATATCTGGACGGATGGACCAATAGATTAACTGCACAAATTAACGTGAAGTGGGTCGTACCCGATTACCGGCTAACACAGACAGTAATCCGCTAGAAAAATGGTGTGACCGCTCTCCCCAGCCTCCAACTAACCTGGCATTTGCGAGCCCATAGGTAGTACATTAGGACGGCGCTGCAGATGGCTAAGGTGACAGGCCTGGGGAGGTACCTGCATATCCCCGTTACTTCCAAATGGGATGATAGAAGCATGACAAGGGCGATGCTGCCGAGGAGGACCGAGAAACGCTCCTAACAGTGTCTTCGTCAGGCAGCAATGAGCGGCACAACGAGTGGTTCCAGTTGGCATTTAACCAGACGCAGTCAAACCGACTATCACGAAAAAACGTGATAACACATAGGCTACTCTCACTTCATAAGAGTAATATCATATTTTTGTTTTGAGAGAATGTCTTTGCGATCGCGTCTCCCTCCCGGCGAAGCTCTCCTCCTCGGCGAGCGGACTGGGTACTGGTCTCAGAGCACCGGGGTGTTGCTGAAGGTGATCCTGTCAGCAGCTCGCCAGGTTCTCCCTACAGGACGTGAGGCGGGACCGAGGACCTTCTGACTCGCCACGGACAGGTGTGGAAGTAAGAAGATACGAGCGGAAGAGCGCGTCTGCAGTAAGGCAGGATTCGCGGGGGCTGCGGCGCTTTAGACTCCGGAGATGATCCGGACTTGTTTCCGTCTACCCCGGAGCCAGGGCTTTTTGTGAGCTGTTTAAGCTGTTTTTAATTAAGAACATGGCAGGGATCAGATCAACCACCCGGGAGAAAATGTGGTGCTTAGGGAACTAAATGGACCAAGCATTATCCAAAACATGGCCTAACGGAAACGGAAATCTATCGAGTCTCTCCCCGACTCTCCAGCATCCAAATAATATCAATAAACCAATAAATAATAAATCAGCAATTCAATAAACATTATCAAAGCTAATATAATAGGCTTTGTTCACTGTATAATTGGTAAAACGGTTCAGTGGGGTTTCGGGCCAAATACGGTGTCCCCTTTGAGTACGAATTTGAGTGTGTGTGATTGCTTGTGTGTAATGCAAAGAAAATAAAAGTTGAATAAAGAATTAATTGAACTGTATTCTAAACTATCCATTTATGTTTAGTTTAAAATCCTGGTAGCTCAACAGTCAGTTACTGTTGTTCGTGTGTTCGTCTGCAGGAGGCGCCACAGCTCAGTAAGCAGAGGCTGTATTGCAGTCGACGCGTATAAAAGATGATCTTATTTATATTTTATTTTGTAGGAATTGGCTTTCAAAGATATGTATCAGTATATTAATAATGTGACTTAAATAACATTCACAACGAATATTCACAGTTTCATTAGTCAGTTTAATCAGTATATTAGTGACTGCATACAAATGTGTCCACAGACATGGTGACTAATGTATAAGCATTGTTGTCCCTTAACACTAATATTCAGAAACAACACTGCCTCAAAAGGCTATTGGCTTAAGCAACACCAGTAGAGGCATATACTTTTCCCTGAACTTTTAAACGTTGCAAATGTGCAAAAACATAATTATATATTTATGTGGCATTCAGTCCAATTCTTAAAATATATCTGTGGCATTCAGTAGGCCAATGCTGTGGTAAAGTGTGTAAAGTATGACCAGGTTTTTCTTTCTGTTCAATAGATAGAACTTTATCAATCCCCTGTAGGATACATTTGTTAATGTTTGTCCCTATAAAACAATAATGGTAAAAGCAAAAAATACAAAACATGACGGTAACGCTAAAGTCAAACCGTCCAATCTGAAGGCTCTACTTAACCACTCCCCCTACTTCACTTCCACCAATGCAAAGCGAACAGTTCCACTGTTACACCGGGATCCCCTTCGGCACGGCGCGCCGATCCTGCTGAGACGTTCCGCAGCTCGCATGGTCTCATTGATTAGAGTGGAAGCTATCTGCTGCGGACGGTGACCGCGGCCAAGACGTGCGCAGCCATAACGCCGTAACGCGTCCTGTGGGATCAGGCCTTTAAATAGCGGCGCAAGTTGGTGGGCGGCTGGGCGCTATCCTGATCATTTCTCTGCGTGATAAATACGAAGTGTGGCGTGTCAGCGTGTGCATGGCATGGGTTGAATTGCGTGACTTGAGAGCCCTCAAATAGGTTGGGTAGTCCAACCGCCATTTGGCCGAGGCTGCATGCTGTTTATGCCGAGTAACCACTGTCCTCAATCGAACAGCCAATCTCGGCTTCCCAGTGACTTTACTAAGATTCGAATTTAATTATACCAGGTAAAACTTACTTGAATAATAGGCTCATTTTATTTTGTAAAACGACCGGAAACTGCCTAAGATCGTTAGCAAACATAGCATTGTCAACCGGGTGTTGCCACTTTCTGCCACCCATCAGATTTTGCTATTTAGTGATTGGTATAAAAATACATACTGTACCCTTGAAGATTTCAAAGAAAATGGACATCTAGAGGGGATTCAGGCTACGTTTACACGATGATGGTCTGAACAGAAGACGCAAAAGTGGCGTCGCGTCTTCACTTTTTATTCCGTGTTTAGACGAGCGTTTTCGGGAGGAAATCTGCGCGCATACGGTGACGCAAAAGTGTGTGGAATTCGATTGGGTGTGCATGCCAGGCGGCTAGGTGGGGCTGTGATACACTATCACACAACACCGCCATATCTGAGCGCATGCGTAGAATTGTACTTCTTCTCTTACCTACACCGCGAAAACCAGTACAGTCTCAAATCGCGCACTTCTGCACTTATACTTAATATTTTGAGTACGCAAGTGCGTTCACACTGAGCAGTGTGCGAAAATGTAGTGCGCTATGCGCACTACATTGGCGCACTCAAACGGCCAGAAAATTGAGTGTGAATCGATGGATACTTTCACACTTAACAGCCGCCATCTTGGTGACGTAGATGCCGCTACGTCTAGAGCTACGTCGCTAAACGGAAGATACGTCACTACTTTTCAAATGGCGACGGTAGAAGAAGCTGTCGAGTCATTTCCGGTAAGTGCGCAGCAGCAGTGTTTGATTTGAGACGGTACTAGCTTGTCAAAATTTGCGTGCTGTGCAACTAAGTTCACTGAATTGCAGTGTACTGTAAAGCAGTGCACTTAGAGAAGTGCGCGATTTGAGACACAGCATTTGATTTTAGACGGTACTAGCTTGTCGAAATTTGCGCACTGTGCAACTAAGTGCACTGAATTGCAGTGTACTGTAAAGCAGTGCACTTAGAGAAGTGCGCGATTTGAGACACAGCACAAAACATAATTACAGATCCTTCTCTGTTCAGAAATACTACCTGTACATTTCGTGGAAAGACTCCTGTAAATTTATTAGAGCTGTCAGAGCAGCTTGACGGTCCGACGCATGGAAATAATCTGGCAAGTTTGTTTATTTCCTTGTACTGGCACATGTAGGCCCTATGTGACGAAAACGCGTACGCGACGTGAGCAGATCTGAGCAGTGTTTTGCGTCTTTCTTGGCAGTGTAGACAGTGCTTTAAGATGTGTTCAATAATAGTCCTTTGTGTCTTTCAGGAAGTTTATTTAACATTCACAAGGTTCATCAACTTAACAAGCATCTGTTGGGTGGCACCGAACTATCTTTTCTGCCGCCTCCGTACCAGCACCCTTGCGCGCATACCTTCTTTGCATATCGTTCTACAGACGGAAACGCTACGGTGGAGCGTATTCAACTTTTCCACTCTGGAGGGTGGTTTCGGATTTATGCGTTTTAATGCCCCAAAAACGCCATCACCGTCTAAACGAAAGGCATTTCCGATTAAATATTTTGTCGTTTTAACCCGCTAGTGTCCTCGGGTAAACGAGGCCTTAGTTAGCCTACTGCAAAGGTTTAGGCTAACTTTTTCTCTTTAGGAAAGTGTTTCAGGTCATTTCTTGTCCAATTTAACTATAGCCTACATAGGAAACGCATACAAGAAATACAATGTCACAATGAACAGAAACGATTAGGTAACGCTGTTTTGCCAAGGTTGAACTGAAAGGTCTATTCACAGATGAAAACCCACTACTGAGCAGCACGGGGGCTTTGACCTGCTCCGTTACCAACCTGAGCCCGTACACCACTCCTTAGACGACCTGGTGATCCAAGGCTCCCCCTGAACCACCATATCGATAGCGAACTTAGCATGGACACCCGTTCAACATAGTCCGGTACAGTGCAGAGCTCTTCAGCACAATCGAACCGCCAACCTCAGCCTCCCTGTGACTTGGATTAGAGGCACGCACCACTGTGCCCGGCTGAATACTTCTGGAAGGAATTGAGTGACATCGTCGACACAGTCCTGCCGTAATATCTGAGTCCAGGAAACAAACAAGATTTCAAAGAAAATGGACATCTAGAGGGGATTTAGTTGGCCTACTGCAGAGGTTTAGGCTAACTTTTTCTCTTTAGAAAAGTGTTTCAGGTCATTTCTTGTCCAATTTAACTATACCCTACACAGGAAACGCATACAAGAAATACAATGTCAACCTGACAGAAAAAAGATTAGGTTCCGCTGTTTTTGCCGAGGCTGCACCTTGTAAGGTCTACTCACGGTTGCAAACCCACTACTGAGCGGCACGGGGGCTTTGACCTGCTCCGTTTCCGACCTTGGCCCGTACATCCCTCCTTAGATGACCTGGTGATCCAAGGTTCCCCCAGAACCACCATATCGATACCGAACTTAGCATGGACACCCGTTCAACATAGTCCGGTACAGTGCAGAGCTCCCCAGCTCAATCGAACCCCAAACCCCAGCCTCCCAGTGACTTGGATTAGAGGCACGCGCCACCGTGCCCGGCGGAGTTCTTCTGGAAGGAATTGAGTGACATCGCCGACACAGTCCTGCAGTAATATCTGAGTCTAGGAAACAAACAAGATTTCAAAGAAAATGGACATCTAGAGGGGATTTAGATGGCCTACTGCAGAGGTTTAGGCTAACTTTTTCTCTTTAGAAAAGTGTTTCAGGTTTTTCTTGTCCAATTTAACAATAGCCTCCACAGGAAACGCATACAAGAAATACAATGTCAACCTGAACAGAAAAGATTAGGTACCGCTGTTTTGCCGAGGCTGCACTGTAACGTCTAATCACGGGTGCAAACCCACTACTGAGCAGCACGGGGGCTTTGACCTGCTCCGTTTCCGACCTGGGCCCGTAAACCCCTCCTTATACGACCTGGTGATCCAACGCTCCCCCCGAACCACCATATCGATACCGAACTTAGCATGGACACCCGTTCAACATAGTCCGGTACAGTGCAGAGCTCCTCAGCTCAATCGAACCGCCAACCTCAGCCTCCCAGTGACTTGGATTAGAGGCACACGCCACCGTACCCGGCGGAGTTCTTCTGGAAGGAATTGAGTGAAATAGCCGACACAGTCCTGCCGTAATATCTGAGTCTAGGAAACCAAACAAGATTTTCAAAGAAAATGGACATCTAGAGGGATTTAGTTGGCCTTACTGCAGAGGTTTAGGCTAACTTTTTCTCTTTAGAAAAGTGTTTCAGGTCATTTCTTTGTCCAATTTAACTACACCCTACACAGGAAACGCATACAAGAAATACAATGTCAACCTGAACAGAAAAGATTAGGTACCGCTGTTCCGCCGAGGCTGCACTGTACCGTCTATTCACGGGTTGCAAACCCACTACTGAGCAGGCACGGGGGCTTTGACCTGCTCCGTTTCCGACCTGTGGCCCGTACACCCCTCCTTAGACGACCTGGTGATCCAAGGCTCCCCCCGAACCACCATATCGATACCGAACTTAGCATGGACACCTGTTCAACATAGACCGGTACAGTGCAGAGCTCCTCAGCTCAATCGAACCGCCAACCTCAGCCTCCCTGTGACATGGATTAGAGGCACGTGCCACTGTGCCCGGCTGAGTTGTTCTGAAAGGAATTGAGTGCACTTCGCCGACACAGTCCTGCCGTAATATCTGAGCTGAGTCTAGGAAACAAACAAGATTTCAAAGAAAAATAGACATCTGAGGGATTTAGTTGCCTACTGCAGAGGTTTACGCGCTATCTTTTTCTCTTTAGAAAAGTGTTTCAGGTCATTTCTTGTCCAATTTAACTATAACCTCCACAGGAAACGCATACAAGAAATACAGTGTCAACCTGAACAGAAAAGATTAGGTACCGCTGTTTTGCCGAGGCTGCACTGTAACGTCTATTCACGGATGCAAACCCACTACTGAGCGGCACGGGGGCTTTGACCTGCTCCGTTTTCGACCTGGGCCCGGACACCCCTCCTTAGACAACCTGGTGATCCAAGGCTCCCCCAGAACCACCATATCGATACCGAACCTTAGCATGGACACCCGTTCAAACATAGTCCGGTACAGTGCAGAGCTCCCCAGCTCAATCGAACCGCCAACCTCAGCCTCCCTGTGACTTGGATTAGAGGCACGCGCCATCGTACCCGGCGGAGTTCTTCTGAAAGGAATTGAGTGACTTCGCCGACACAGTCCTGCCGTAATATCAGAGTCTAGGAAAACAACCAAGGATTTCAAAGAAAATGCACATCTAGAGGGGATTTTAGTTGGCCTACTGCAGGAGGTTTAGGCTAACTTTTTCTCTTTTTAGAAAAGGTGTTTCAGGTTCATTTCTTGTGTCCAATTTAACTATACCCTACACAGGAAACGCATAACAAGAAATACAATGTCAACCTGCACAGAAAAGATTAGTTCCGCTGTTTGTCCGAGGCTGCACTGTAACGTCTATTCACGGGTGCAAACCCACTACTGAGCAGCACGGGGGCTTTGACCTGCTCCGTTTCCGACCTGGGCCCGTACACCCCTCCTTAGACGACCTGGTGATCCAAGGCTCCCCCCGAACCACCATATCGATACCGAACTTAGCATGGACACCCGTTCAACATAGACCGGTACAGTGCAGAGCTCCTCAGCTCAATCGAACCGCCAACCTCAGCCTCCCTGTGACTTGGATTAGAGGCACGCGCCACTTTGCCCGGCTGAATTCTTCTGGAAGGAATTGAGTGACATCGCCGAACACAGTCCTGCCGTAATATCTGAGTCTATCAAACAAACAACATTTCAAAGAAAATGGACATCTAGAGGGGATTTAGTTGGCCTACTGCAGAGGTTTAGGCTAACTTTTTCTCTTTAGAAAAGTGTTTTCAGGGTCATTTCTTGTTCCATTTAACTATACCCTACACAGGAAACGCATACAAGAAATACAATGTCAACCTGAACAGAAAAGGTTAGGTACCGCTGTTTTGCAGAGGCTCTGCACTGTAACGTCTATTCACGGGTGCAAACCCAACTACTGAGCGGCACGGGGGGCTTTGACCTGCTGTCCGTTTCCGACCTGGGGCCCGTACAACCCTCCTTAAGATGACCTGGTGATCCAAGGCTCCCCAGAACCACCATATCGATACCGAACTTAGCATGGACCACCGCGTTCAACAATAGTCCCGGTACAGTGCAGAGCTCCCCAGCTCAATCGAACCACCAACCTCCACCCTCCAGTGACTTGGATTAGAGGCACGCCGCCACCGTACCCGGCAAAGTTCTCTCTGGAAGGAATTGGAGTGACATGGCCGACACAAGTCCTGCCGTAAATATCTGAGTCTCGGAAACAACAAGATTTCAAAGAAAATGGACATCTAGAGGGGATTTAGTTGGCCTACTGCAGAGGTTTAGGCTAACTTTTTCTTTTTAGAAAAGTGTTTCAGGTTATTTCTTGTCCAATTTAACAATAGCCTCCACAGGAAACGCATACAAGAAATACAATGTCAACCTGAACAGAAAAGATTAGGTACCGCTGTTTTGCCGAGGCTGCACTGTAACGTCTATTCACGGTGCCAAACCACTACTGAGCCACACGGGGGCTTGCACCTGCTCCGTTTCCGACCTGGGCCCGGTACCACCCCTCCATTAAGACGACCTGGGTTTGA
>OLKM01001437.1:131066-135647 GCA_900291075.1 Melanogrammus aeglefinus | reverse complement strand
CCCTGGGGTTCTGCCCCAGGTCAGCGCCCCCCCACCCAGTAAAGGTCTCTCAGCTCCCACAGAGGTGGACCCTCCAGGAGTCTTTCAGCCTCCCCATTCATCCTCTCAATGCCTCCTGTCTGTGTGCGGCTGGCCGACCGTTGGCTGTGTCCCCTGTGGTGGGCGCGGGGTGTGCGTTGTGTACGGCCCTGCAGGGCAGCGTCCTCCTGGGACAGCACAGGGTCAAAGGTCACGTCCATGTGGCGCCACAAACACCGGGAGACTTCTGGAAAACACTCCTCACACCACTTGGCAGTGGTTTGAATCCACGTCCCCATCAGTCAAAGACAGCCAGTGTCTGCCGGGCACGGCGCCCCGCGGGGCTGAACCCCTCTCCACGGTGGTGGATCATGTAGAGAGTCCTCATGGCAGAGGAGAACCTAAAGGCAGGGGAACACAAGAGACCAAGATGAAAGAGATTCAAGAGGATATTAAAGCGTTATCATTATCACACATTAACGAAAATACCAGTACGAGTTCGCTGTTGAATATAAATACGTGATAAATAACTCGTTCTATAAGCTCACCATCACAGCTTCAGGTTGACCTAATCTCCCGAGGCTTTGAGTGTCAGACCGAGCACAGCTCCTGGGGTCTTTGGGTCTGGGCGAGTGCTCTCCACGTTACACACACACGCTGCCCGCTGGGCGGCGCTGGCTGCGATGCATTAAATATGGAAGGAAGATGTATGAATGGTGCATGAGGAGGCAGTTCATCGCAAGGCTGCCCCACGCATCCTGGCCCTGAGTGTCTCGTTTCAACCAATACATTCATTATTTAAACCGCTTTTCAAGAGTGAGTAAACAGTGAACAGATCTTAAGAGTGCAGTCGGAGAAAAAGCAGTTTCTGCATGACTGCTATTACTATCACAAAGATCTATTGAGGCTTCCGTGGTTGCGGCTTACATTTTACACACACACACACACACCACACACAAAGAAGTTCCACCTTGGAATAAAGATTGTAAGAACAATATTACCAAATTAAAGTGTTCATTCGTCTTCTTCTTCTTGCTGAATTGAGGATGCTGGTATTTGACCGACCCGGTTTTAATGACGGCACAATACTCATGGTACAATACTCTTAATGGACTGAGGCTCCGAGTCCCTCCGATCTGCACATATTACAAATCTATCTTAGTAATCAGGAGGAAACAGTTATACTGTTCAGATAATGTTCTAATTTAGATTCATAATAATGATTGTTCCCTCATAATTGTTGCTGTAAGCCATTCGTTTTATGCCTGACCCTATTTAGCCAATTTAGCCTAGATTGTAATTCCCCAGTTACAAAATGTCACGAAATAGTGGGCCAACTAATAATGAAATAAGAATGTTGTCGTAATAATAATTATAAAAAATAATTTCGCAATATATATTCGGCAAGGAAATATAATTCCATTATCAATTCATAGCAGAGAATAAAATCGGAACCGGGAAATGCCCGGGGAAGAACCGCAGAGCTGCTGCCCTGAGAGGAGGGGACTTCAGGAGCATGTGGGTGTGTTTGGAGAGAGAGACAGAGAGAGAGACAGAGAGAGAGACAGAGAGAGGGAAACAGAGTCAGAAGGGTGGGGGAAGACTCGCGTGTTCACCGTTCAGCCCTCTGCGTCCGCACCGTTCGCCTCGTTCACTCCACTGCGCGTTACGGACACTGCAAGCCGAGCGCTCTTGACGGGAATCGGAATACACCACACTGCACCTCTGACAGAGACAGAACCAGTGGCTGCAGAGCCCGACCCAAACTATCACAAACCACCCACCTTCATCACTTCGGTGTACGCCAGAGCCAGGGATAAACTTGTGTGACTTCGTGTACTCAACATCATTAAACAAGAACAAAGTGTACTCGTGAAATGCCTACAACGACCAAAAATTTTGACAGATTATCAGCCTACGACGCCAGAACGTGTTTGTGAGCTAGTCGCACTCTAGAACCGAATGCAACCGGCCGCAATTGGAGGATATCTGGATTATCTTTCAATTTACCCGATTCTTCTGGAATTTATTTCAGAAGAGCTGCCGTAACATTGAATTGATATTGGATAGAACGAGCAGCAACGGACGGAGGAATGGACCCAGGGTGGTAGCCGGCTGGTGAAGTGGAGATACCTAGTCAACTCGTAATAATAACAAAAATATGTATACAGTCACTGTGTAGTGTGTGTGTGTGTGTGGTGTGTGTGTATTAGTGTGTTGTGATGGGTGGGTGAGGTTGGTGGGGGGGGGGTATTGGGGTTTAGGTTGTGTGTGTTGTGTGTGTTGTGTGGTGTGTGTGTGTGTGTGTGTGTTCGTGTGCGAACGTGCGCGTGTGTGTATGTGTGGGAAAAAAAAAGGTTATTTTCACGTTAATCAGTCATCGGGATTTAGTCTGGGGTCGTGAATTAAAGTTTCCTCGGGTGGACGTCGGCCGTTCGGGTCAGAAGCGAGCGTGACGTTTCGAGACCTCCTGTAGCCCCCCCCCCCTAATCCCACTTCCATCTCTTTTACTACGAGCCAGGCATCCGAATGGGTCTGCGGCGTGAGTCAGCGGTGTGGAGGCTGTGGGGGGGACCGTAGGGCGTTTGGGTGGTGCTATTTCCTTTTTTGTGTCTCTCGTTGTTTGTGTTTTTGTGTTGGGGATGGGGATGGGGGGCTACTTCATCTACTTCATTCTCTTTAATTTTAATTAGGAACCGATCAAAAGTGGGGAGCCTACTTGACTCGATTAAAAGCCTATAAAATGGGTATGAACAGTTAGTTATGCTGACTCAAAATAGCAACATATTGGCTACTACTACGTTTTCCACGAAAGCAACGCCCTGGGCCACCTACTATTGGAGCGATCTGGTGTCCTGTGTTCATTTACCCCGGGAGAAAGAGCTCTTTGTAAACTCACTCACTGTCTCGCTGATTTCCAGTGAACACGTTTCTCTGCCTCCCCTCTCCCCGCCCCGTCTTACTTCAACACCGTCTATGTAGTCCCACAGGCCAGCACGACAAACGGGCCGGTGTGGATGGGTGTGGCAGTGGAGTGATGTCTACTTTCATGCATGAAATAAAAAATCGAAAACTAGGCACACATGAAGAAATGTCTACAATTCACAGAACGATTCCCCGTCTCCTCGTTCTGAATGCTAAGTGGAGACCTCTAGTGTGTGTCTCCCCTATGGGCTCGCAGGAACACACACACCACAAGGGCATGTTATCGCCCCGGCACAGCCTCGTGCAAGGTGCATGGAAAGAAGTGAGACGTGCGCTCTGTTTGGAAAACCACTCACTCAGTGTTTGTGTGTGTGTGTGTGTGTGTGTGTGTGTGTTTGCTTGTGTGTGTGTGTGTGTGTGTGTGTGTGTGTGTGTGTGTGTGTGTGTGTGTGTTGTGTGTGTGTGTGTGTGATTGTGCTGTGTGTGTGTGTGTGTGTGAGACAGGACAGACAGACAGACAGACAGACAGACCAACAGACAGACCGACAGACAGACAGACAGACAGACAGACAGACAGACAGACAGACAGTAAATGGGGGGGGGGGAGCATGTATTGCTCCGGCTTCCTGCCAGCTTGGATTACTTTGATTTGCTATTTGCTCTTTCTCAGTTTCCTTTTATTTCAAATGGCTTTTACCGGCATCGCAAAAGCACGCTTCTAATAAATACGGTTTACATCCAATTTAAGGTCTGATAGAATATATTTCTCTCTCTTTTCTCTTCTCCTAGTCGTTCCCTTTGTCATCACCTCCCCACCTAGACACACACACACACACACACACACACACACACACACACACACACACACACACACACACACACACACACACCACACACACATTACCATGACAGCCCCCTCTGGCAACACACAGACATTACTATTGACAGCCCCCCTGGAATTCAGTGTTTTACTTGCTATCGCGCGTGTGGTCAAGGCGAGGTCGTGTGTGTGTTGTCCGTGGGGGGGGGGGGGGGGCCTTATGCTTCCTGGAGCCCCATCCCACGCCAGGCTGCCCCTGGGCAAGGCCGGGGGTGTTTCTTCCCCGGCCCCCAGAAGGCTTACAGGAGCTGTAGAGATCCGTGACTTGAATGTGAGGCGGCGGGCACGGCCCGTCGATGATGGAGCGCTGCAAGACGGCTGCCAGGCTGCTAAGTGTGTCACGGATGGACTCAAGGGAGGCATCAAGCCAAAGGGGAACACTTGAAGCTGGAAAGCGGCGGGCAGATCACGCCTTACGACAGACACAATGAATGGACCGTCAGCTGTCGCAGAACGAGAGCGCCCGCGCGGACACAGACCCCTGCTGCCCTCCAGGGGTCCTGTGAAGGCCCAGGCGCTGTGACGGTCCGTGGTCCTTGGTCAGTGCTTGAAGGGGCTTTGTGTTTGTGTGGTGCTGATGTATTCCAGGGCCTGCTGCCTTATTCAGGGACGGGCGGCGCGCTCTTGATGTCCTTGACATATAGCGGTGGAAGGACAGCTTGCACGTACAGTCCCATGGTGTGCGTGTGCGTGTGTGTGTGCGTGTGCGTGTGCGAGTCACCAGATCAGAGAAGGAAGAGCTCCCAGCCACAGCAAGA
>OLKM01001437.1:118566-121066 GCA_900291075.1 Melanogrammus aeglefinus | reverse complement strand
TCGCGGTAGGCAGTGAGATGGAATGGCTCCCTGGGCGGTGTGGGAGAGGATGGAGCGGCTCTGACTGGAAACTGAGGGGGTTAAGTGTGTCAGTACGGGTCCATCTAATCTCTCTCTCGTGCTCTCTCTCTCTTCTCTCTCTCTCTCTCTCTCTCTCTCTCTCTCTCTCTCTCTCTCTCTCTCTCTCTCTCTCTCTCTCTCTCTCTCTCTCTCTCTCTCTCTCTCTCTCTCTCTCTTCCCCCCCCCAGCCTGGAATGCCCCAGACCACGTGCCCGCCCGGCACCATGTTCACCCCCCCCAGTGGGTTCAGCCCCCACCTGGCCGGCGCTGAGCCCGGGCAGGAGGAGGCGGCTCCCCAGGAGGGCCCGGTGCCTGGGGCCTCCATGGCCGACGGGCCCCTCATCACCTCCGCCTCCCTGGAGACCCTCATCCAGAACCTCGTGCCCACCGCCGACTACTACCCCGAGGTACCAGTCAAAGAGAGACATTAACGCAATAACATTAAACTCTTCTCTTCCTCAATGTCCTTCCGGAATGATTGATACCCTTTACTACGTAAGCCGCTATTGCTCTTTCCTCTCCAAAGCGTCCCGCCCCAATTCAGATTACACGTCATTAAGGGTTCAGTAAACCTAAAGTATAACAGGAGATGCGATCCCAGCAGTTGTGGCGGTCATAAGGTCATAGGTTTTAGGAAAACTCAGGAAGACCCGTTTGGTTCCAGACCTAGCGCCGGTGCGATGGCTGCCGTCACATCACACACCACCCTGGCTCGAGCTCGGGGGCTCGGCCAATAGAAACGGTTGTAGCCGGAAGCAGCAGACTTCCTGTGCTTCACCCAGAATGGCCTCCTCGCTCTAGGACGCCAACAGGTAGCCCGTCTATCGCGGGGGATCGCAACCCCAGAGCCTTCTCGGCCGGGAGCCCCGCCCGTGGCGTCGGACGGCGGCCGTGTTTACACGCTTCCAGCCGCATCGAGCGACTAACGGTGGACTGTGTGTCCCGACAGAAACCCTACGTGTTCACCTTCCTGCTGAGCGCTCGGCTCTTCATCCCCCCTCCCGAGCTGCTGTCCAGGGTGTGTGAGCTGTGCATCAAGCAGCAGCAGCTGGACCAAAGCCCGCTGGACGCGGTGAGAGGCGCCGCACACACACAAATACACACAAACCTGCACGCACACAAAAGTACACAAGCACACATGCACTGACGCACACGTGAAACACTGCACACACACACACACACACACACACACACACACACACACACACACACACACACACACACACACACACACACACACACACACACACACACACACACACACACACACACACCACACACACAATCACACACTGATTGCCGGATCCCTTTTACAGTTTTACTGAGGGAATTACTTGGGCATCCTGTCGTAAAAACCCTGACCTCTGACCCCCGACCCCCGTCTGATCGATGCGTCCCGCCCGCAGGCCAAGGTCCGGAAGTTTGGCCCCAAGCTCCTGCAGCTGCTGAAGGAGTGGACCGAGACGTTCCCCTCGGACTTCAGGGAGGAGAAGATGGTGGGACACCTGGAGGACCTCATTCACAGGATAGCCCCCTGCGATGAGGTAGGCCCCCCTACCCCACCCCACCCCAGCCCCACCAGGACCTGCCGGCTCTGTATCCAGAGTCACTTGTTGTTAGCATCCCCTACAATGTAGACTGATGTCGTAGGGTTGATATCCAGCTGCGGAACCACAGGCTTGTGACTTATTTCGATAGCTGTTGCGTCTGTGTTGTCCCAGATTGGTGGAAGATAGAATATTAAAGGAGAACTTGGGGATTTTTCAACCTATTTCTGGATCATTTTGTATCCAAGGGACTAATGAGGACATGTTTTTGAAATCGATCCAGAAATGAGTGAGACTGCTGCAGCCCTGATCCTGCGCCGGCTTTGGTCCCTTGCACCAAAATTGACCGGGAGACAGGGTCCATGTTTAGAAATCCTGAAGGGCCCCTTTAAGACTCAAAGACGTGTAGGAGGGCAGAGATTTGAGTTTAATCATCCCATCTATTAATAGGACGCCTTGTCTTAGAGGAACCACTTGGCCTTTGGGTTTCATTTTGTCCGCAGTGCTGCTGTAGTCAGCGCGGGCCTTTTACTATAATGGCTGGGCTGCAGTAAAGCTGACACAGGGAGGGGGGTCGTGGATCCTACTGGGGAGCCCTGAACAGTGACCCGTAGACACCGAGAATTCACCGCACAATACAATGCACTGGCTGGAGAATGTGGTTTTGGCCTCACCGCGGAGACATTTAAACATTACATGACATTACATGCAGACACATCAGACAACTTAGAACAAATACTAACACTGGTTGTGTTTATGATGGCAGCCGTTTATCAGATCTTATGGAATAGGAGAGAGAGAGGGAGAGAGGGAGAGAGGGAGAGAGAGAGAGAGAGAGAGAGAGAGAGAGAGAGAGAGAGAGAGAGAGAGAGAGAGAGAGAGAGAGAGAGAGA
>OLKM01001437.1:89358-118339 GCA_900291075.1 Melanogrammus aeglefinus | reverse complement strand
GGGGATGAGGGAGGATGGGGAGGGGCAACAGGAGTGTAAGTAGGAAGTCGTGGAGGGAGTAGAGGGTGGAGGAAAGCACGAGGAAGTGATGAATGTGGCGCTATTTACAGCACTGTGTGCGTGTGCGTGTATGTGTATGTGTCAGTGTGAGAGTTATGACCTTGGGTGATTTTTTTGCATAACTGACCATTGACTAGCACTCTTCTCCTCGGTTGTACACACACACACACACACACACACACACACACACACACACACACACACACACACACACACACAACATTGAAGGTACAAAGAGCAAGTGTAAAGGGAGGGGGATTACCATGACAAAAAAAGTAATAATAAAGATGACATCATTGTTGTGAATAATCGAGATAATCACCAGGACTGCTATTCACAAACATATTTTGCAGTGATTCAGATAATGGGGATGGCAACATGGTTTTAGAACCATGATTAGGTAGAGATTATTTTCCTGAATGCGGATTACATCTGTTAGAATAATGACTGAAAAAGCAAACGGCATACAAAAATATGTTTATTAATTCCCTCTCCTCTCCTCTCCTCTTATCTCTTTATCCTCTCTCTCTCTCTCTCTCTCTCTCTCTCTCTCTCTCTCTCTCTCTCTCTCTCTCTCTCTCTCTCTCTCTCTCTCGCCCTCGCCATCCCTCCTCTCTTATCTCTTTTCCTCCCATCCGATCTCATCCTCTCTCTCTCCCCCTTCCTCCCTCAATCCTCTCCCATCCCTCCCTTCCCTCCCCCCTCTCTCCCTCCCCTCCTCCATCCTCTGTCTCCAGGCCTACTGGAGGACCATGAACCAGGTGCTGCAGAAGCTCAACCAGAAGCTGGCACTGATGAGCCAGGGAGAGGACAGCGTGGTGCGCCTCTCCCTCACCGCCTCCTCCATCTCCGACAAGCTGGCCTCCTTCAAGGCCAAGCCCCCGCCCATCCAGAAGGACATGCTGGCCATCTGCAACGACCCCTACACACTGGCACAGCAGCTCACCCACGTAGAGCTGGTGAGCACCGGGCAGGGGGGGGGCAAAGGAATGAGGGAGGAGAGGGTAGTTGAGAGATGGGGGGGAGAGGGGGGGGGAAGAGGGGGGGAGAAGAGAGAGAGGGGGAGAGAGAGAGGGAGGAGAGAGGGGGAGAAGGGGAGAGAGAGAGAGAGGGAGAGAGAGAGAGGTAGAGAGAGAGGGGGAAGGAGAGAGATGAGGGGGGCAGAGGCAAGAGGGAGAGAGAGAGAGAGAGAGAGAGAGAGAGAAGAGCAGAGGGAGGGAGGGGGGACGACGAGAGAGAGGGGGGAGGGAGAGAGAGGGGGAGAGAGAGAGGGAGAGCAACAATGAAACATTTAAGGCACAGACTAGAGGTCAGTTCTGTGCTGTTCACGTGAAGTGAAGTCACCCCAATGAATTGCATAAAGAGAGAAACAAGGGAAACAGAAACAGAGATGGGTGCTGAGAGGGAGAGGGAGAGGGGGGAGGGGGAGAGAGGGAGATAAGGTGCAGGGGAGACATGAGGTTTTTGGTAGGACGTGATAATGAAGATGGAGAGACACGGGAGGGAGAGAAACTGAATCGCGATCATGTCAAGGGAACGGACATGAAAGGTGGGTATGAAAGAGAAACATCAAAAGGCAGTAGGATGAGGTGCTATCACACCAGAGTTAAAGGAAGAGTAGCTCCCTAAAGCTGCAACACAAGCTGCATAATGCTAAGGGGAATGGACGCACATGCTCTGAAGCGGAACGAGCAGCAGCTCTGAGTGCGCGCTTGTTTACTACTAGCGCCGTAGCTCCGTCTCACAGCTTACTGGGGCAAGGTGTAGCTCATAACACTGATTTTGGGTCTGCTTGATATATGGGTCACGGCGCGCTAGTGCCTAACGGAACAGGTAAAGATAGCACTCAGTGACCACGCTGGGGCTCTCATGCACATAAATCAAACACACCCTCGTCGTTAACCTTTGGGAGCTACTCCTGGGTTTAGCCTACTTATGAAACCACCGCAGGGGATGAAAAAAGGTCCTTATTCTGTTATCCCAAAGCGCTGCGTTGCATATACTCACACGCACACGCTAGCAACAAAGGGGCTTCCATTGCACACTGTGCCTTTTAGATCCATTCATGTGTAGAGAGAGAGAGAGAGAGAGAGAGAGAGAAGAGAGAGAGAGAGAGGAGAGAGAGAGAGAGAGGAGAGAGAGAGGGAGAGAGAGAGAGAGAGAGGAGAGAGAGAGAGAGAGAGAGAGAGAGAGAGAGAGAGAGAGAGAGAGAGAGAGAGAGAGAGAGAGAGAGAGAGAGAGAGAGAGAGAGAGAGAGAGAGAGAGAGAGAGAGAGAGAGCGAGCTAAGGCAGGCCTGAGTAGGCAGTCCCCTCGTCTGAGTGGCAGTGACGTGATCTCAGAAGTCAGTTGATGCGCCCAGGGATTCTAACGTGGGGATGGCAGGGCTGTGACTTGATGTGACCCGACAGCCTCACACTCAAGCGCACGCACACATACACACACACACATGCAAGCAAGCACACATATACACACACATGGAGAGAGGAGGAATGGTTTGAGAGAAAGGACAAGTAGAGGACCAACATACAATATTAATGACATTTTCTGATGCCGTTTTAGGATAGTGATAAAAAGAATGGTTCTTTATTGTTCGAGGTCAGAAATAGTTACGGTATTAGTCATTATTTTATTTTGACCTTTTACAGAGGCGTGAACTTCTCCTTCAGAGGACCTATAGATAGTGTCAAGGCAGGATGAGGAAATGTGAGGTCTTTGAGTCATGGTGATGAGTCTTCCCTTCTATTGCTGTCTGTTCATTAATGAAAGTCATGTTTCCCCAGGAACACCTTGGTCACATCGGACCGGAGGAGTTTGTCCAGGCCTTCGTTCAGAAAGACCCACTAGACACCACGCAGGTAAAACCCAGTCTCGCATCTGCAATTCATCTCCGAACCATAAGCATGAATCTTGTTCATCCGAATGTTTACGTGATAAATGACCTCAGAGAGTGATGATCCAAAGAAGAGCATTTGCGAAAGTAAAAAGTATCTTCTATAAACCATCATGTCTGCCTTTTAAAATATTTCTTGCAAGAAAGCTCTTGCAAGAAATGCGTGTTTCTCGTGGGGCTTTCGCCTGATCACATAAAGGTCTAACGACCTCTGAAAGCGCACCGCCAGCAGAAACACCCAGCCTGCTATTAAAGATGGGTTCTACCCTGTGTGGCCCGTTCTAATCAGAGGGCCGGTGTCTTGAGGGCCCTTCTCCAGGGGCCCTGCCGAGGTGAAGAGGCCGCTAGGTCAGCGATGGCCCAGAGCTGACTAGTATAATGACAAGCTCGGGCAGGAGCGCTGCCACTGCTCTCACTGCTCTCTGTCTTTACCTCTCTGTGGGTTATTCTACCCTCCACCCTCTTATAGGTCAGATACATGTCATCTGGCTCGGGGATGCAACGCTGCTGGTTTGAAACCCACAACCCTTCAACCCACAACCCTTCAGACACAAGGCTCAATAAGCCTTGTGTCTGGTGGGGAGGGTTTTAACTCCCAGCCATTGTACAAAATAGGGGGAAGGGTAGTCGAGACCAGTTATTCTCAACTGGAAGGTTGCGACCCGCTGGGTATTCTCATTGGGTTTCAGAACATATGTAGATCCTTGATCTTGAGAAGAAGCATTAACTATTGTTTCCGTTTACTTTCCTTTTTCCACGGCTTTCTATTCCATTTAATTAGTCTGGATTGTTGCAGAATAATATCCTGCCTACCACTTGTAGTGTGGTAGGCTACACCCCAGAGGTGGGGACACACAGGTCTAGACAACACTTCCCCCTATTCTACACACGCCATGGGTAAACCACGCTCAGAACCGTTTCCTCTGCATTGGTTTAGCAAGCCTAAGTTTTAAGTTTCGAGTTGATTTTGTCTATAGAGCTCATACAAAAGCAAACTAGGTTTGTACCAAAGTGCTGTGCAGATAATTTGCACTCAGACAATACGCATGGAGTCACATCAGGGACACAATAAAAACCATCAATAAAGTGCAGAAGCAAAATGCTAAAAACAATAACATAAGGAAATAAAGTGCAAACAGAAATACTAAAAACAAGGCATAAAGTGCAGTCGGCAAGTCAATACAATTACAAGTTTAGTCTTCTGTTAAAAACACCGGCTGACTCGGCTGATTGGCGTTAACCAGCAGATTGCTCCACAGGGTGCACTCAGGAGAATCAGTCGGTCAGCAGCATAGTAACTCCTGTGTGTCTCCCTCACAGCCTTGCTTCAGTGACCACAAGAAGACGTCTAACCTGGAAGCCTATGTCAGGTGGTTCAACAGACTGTGCTACCTGGTGGCGACTGAGATATGCATGGTGAGCAGCCTAAATTCAACCAGGGCACCATGACGAGTTCTTACTTTAAGTCCGACCTGTTAACCAACACTGCAGCGGACAGTGTGTACAACTAATGCTTTACTCATGCTCGTTTCTCGTGTCATTCATTTAATTATTGCCCTCAGTTTTACTGTGCAGGACTAATTACATCACCCCTTAATACATGTAATTTCCCCCAACACAAATTAGGGTGTTTTTTGAACTTCAATTAGAATTTGACCTAAGCTACTTGTTAGCGTTCTGCCTGAATGCAATTTTACGCTGCAATGTAGCCATGAACAAGCAGTGTGCTACTGCCCCCTAAAGCCTATAATATGTCACTGCACTCAGCACACACGTTTTTGGGTTGGAACACAATCCATAATAGCTCAACTATAATATTGCATGCAAAATATCTTATCTTGTGAACTTAAAGCTCATTAAATTTCTGCTTGACGTTTCTACCCAGCCGGGCAAGAAGAAGCAGAGGGCCCAGGTGATAGAGTTCTTCATCGACGTCGCCAGGGAATGCTTCAACATCGGAAACTTCAACTCCCTAATGGCCATCATATGTGAGCGTCTTGTCTCGCAGTCCTACACCGTGCTCCCATCCCAGGTGCACCACACACGGTTGGCACGGCGTTGATGTTATCCAGCCTCAGTTAACCTGGTTTTCCCCCAACAGCTGGTATGAACATGAGTCCGGTGTCGCGGCTGAAGAAGACCTGGGGGAAAGCCAAAACTGCAAAGTTCTTCATCTTGGAGGTAGGCCTGGGAGGCAGGAAGACGGCATCAGAGCCCGCCGGGGGCTTGGAGTTCACCTGAGGAGATCAACATGAAAAATGTCAAACACACTTTTGTGTGTTTTTGTTTCGACAGCATCAGATGGATCCCACCGGAAACTTCTACAACTACAGAACAGCTCTCCGGGGCGCTGCCCACCGCTCGCAGACAGCCAACAGCAGCAGAGAGAGAGTAGGTGGTGTGCTGGATCTGAACGGCTTCTCTCCGCCGCGGTGCTTATCTCTCTGCTGTGCCTTCCTCGTGTTCCGGGGTGCTGATCCCCCTCTGTGTGCTTCCTCCCAGATTGTGATTCCTTTCTTCAGCCTGCTGATCAAAGACATTTACTTCCTCAACGAGGGATGCGCCAATCGCCTTCCCAACGGTCATGTCAACTTTGAGGTGAGGTTGACTCCTGTAGGGCTTTGCTTCACGCGCTGCATTGGGTATGCATTTGTCAAAATCCTGCACTTTTTCACCTTTCATTGCCCCCGTCACCTCACAGAAAAGATCATGTTCCAGGCTTAAAGAAAATAATAATAATCCTAATTATTTTTTCCCCCAAGAAATTTGTGGAGCTGGCGAGGCAGGTTGGAGAATTCATGACCTGGAAACAAGTGGAGTGTCCATTTGAGCAAGACCGGACCATCCTGCACTACCTCCACACAGCCCCTATCTTCAGCGAGGATGGTGAGACCCCTCCCCCTTCTCCTCTTCCTCCCCCACACTAGCTCAACCATGTCTTAATGGCTAAGGTTCTTCCTCTGCTATCGTCTTTCTAACTTTATCTATGTCTCCTCTCCCTCTCTGGCTCTCTCACTCTCTGGCTCTCTCTCTCTCTCTGGCTCTCTCTCTCTCTCTCTCTGGCTCTCTCTCTCTCTCTCTCTCTCTCTCTCTCTCTGGCTCTCTCTCTCTCTCTCTCTCTGGCTCTCTCTCTCTCTCTCTCTGGCTCTCTCTCTCTCTCTCTCTCTCTCTCTCTCTCTCTCTCTCTGCTCTCTCTCTCTTGTCTCTCTCTCTCTCTCTCTCTCTCTCTGTCTCTCTTCTGTCTCTCTCTCTCTCTCTCTCTCTCTCTCTGGCTCTCCTCTCTCTCTCTCTCTCTCTCTCTGGCTCTCTCTGCTCTCTCTCTCTCTCTCTCTCTCTCTCTCTCTCTCTCTCTCTCTCTCTCTCTCTCTCTCTCTCTCTCTCTCTCTCTCTCTCTCTCTCTCTCTCTCACTCTCACTCTCACTCTCACTCTCTGGCTCTCTCTCTCCTGCTCTCTCTGTCTCCCTGTCTCTCTCTCACCTGTCCTCTGCCCAGGACTCTACTTGGCCTCATATGAGAGTGAGAGTCCAGAGAATCAGGTGGAGAAGGACAGGTGGAAAGCACTCAGGTAAGACCTTCACCCACGTTTTTTTCATGTAACCTTTATTCAACCAGGTGAGACTCATTCAGTTTAAAATCTAATTTTATAACGTGACCTGGTAAAGAAGACAGTATAAAAAAGGGTAAGGGTTATGGTTAAATTACATCAGGTGTTTATTTTTTTTGTGTTGTCTCTCTTTTACAATAAAGGACCAAAGGTGTTCATTGACAAGCATACAGCTACAAATCCATTTGAAATCGATCTCAAAACAAGGACACTACTTTCGACTCTCCTTTAGAATTTAAACGAGTTGGCCAAGAAAACTAAAATTCCTTCAGGTCCAAGTCAACCTGCAGAGAGCTCCATGTGGAAGGCACAGCAAACTTAAAACCATTTTCCGTTTAGTCTCCGTTTATACCAGTTATTCTCAACTGTTGGGTTGAAACCCATGAGGGGGGCCTTGTGAAAGCATAGACCAAACATTAATCTTTAGCAAGAGGCCTATGAATTAACTTATATTTCAATGTTAATTCATGTTTCAAAGGCTTACTATTTCATAGGGTCTCGCCCCAATCATTGCAGCTCATTGTTAACTCCTTGTTTTTGACATTACATGAAGGCATTGTTTTGGGTTGTGGTTTAATGACGACGGACAAATGTGGGGCCTGGGGTTAAACCCGTTGAGAACCACTGCTGTACAGCAAAGAGTCAAGGTCAGGGCGTAGCTTGCTGGGCTGCCACCATGAATCCATCTCCTCTGACTTTTATTGTTTCTTTGTTTCTTGGCCTCTGCCCCCATCAGGTCCAATGTTCTTGGCAAGACATGAGGTCCCGACGCTGGCGAAGTCCCTCTGACCGGAGAGGGAGTGTGTGTACGCACTGCACTGAACTGAAATGGGAAGGAACCCAGCTGGTACTCGGTTTCTTTGTATTTCTAGCAGAAAAAATAAGAAAGGAAAAAGTGATGAGCCGGATTCATCAAGGATACAAACCACAAAAAAAGACAACGATTTGAAGATTGGATCGTAGACAATGTAAAGCTAGAGTAAACATGGAGTAAACATGCCTGTGCAGTGTATTAACTCGTCATGGTTGGTAGCCATGTATTTGTAAGGGGAGGGCCACATTTCCCTGAACCTTAAATGTGTGTGTACTCTGTGGAGATTAATAACAGAGGATAATATTACAGGGAAAAACTACTTTTTCAAACAAAATTCCTACTGACTTATTGATGTATATTGTTTTGTATATTCTCCATGGCACCCCCACCTCTCTCTCTCTCTACCTGACTCTGTACTCCTTTATGACCTATGTATTTTGTTTTTTTAAATTGCACTGTACTGTATAAAAGATAATGTGAAGGGCGCTGGCTAGCCCAAAGCAGCTGCCAAAATTCAAGGTAATGGAAGGAATTGAATGCTGAATATCTGGGGTATAGACATAAGAGGATTCTTTGCATTTTAAGACTCCATCAAAATATCATTTCTTTTGCATGTCTTAAATCATATGTATGTATGTGTGAGTGAGAGTATAGAGGAAACCAGAGAATGGGTTGCCATTTTCTTTCTGTTCATAAATCCCTGAAGAGAGGGGTTGTACGTGTGTACATGTTTACCTCGTCATAAGTACCTGTATCGTGTATTGTGCCATTGAAACATCAGTCAAACAGACTACAGTTGGAGCCCAGTCAGCCATTGGTTAGGTACAGAAAAATTCCATCGCCTCATGGTGTTCGTCATCCTTTCTGCAACTCAGAAAGCTCTTCTCTTGACTGACATTCAGTTGTCTGCTGTATTAATGGAGATTTCTGTGGTGACAGATGTATAGTTTTTAATCGGTTTTGTTTTATGGATATGAAGAAAATTAACATGGCATGCAGCAAAAGGCTCATTTTAAAGGGGTGGTACACGTCTCGGCACTGAAGTATTGATTAGGCTTTGACTACTGGAAGAAAAACAAGCATTGTGTTGATGAACAACATGACAATGTGGAGGGTTTATAAGTATGGGTGCTGCTATGTTTCATAGGTGAAAGGCGTGCCCTGTCATACACTGTTGACACTTCGGGCTGCTCTCACTCAATGTGCGTCGTTTCGTGGGTTTGTCGTTGAACTTTTCTTTTTTGCAGGTTAGATGTGATTGAGGGTCGGGCGGGTTCTAGGGAAGGGAGTGTGTGTGCGTCGGGGGATTTATGAACTTTGAACAAACATGTCTGATTTCATTTTTCTATCATTCCTTTTCGATGTCAGTGTTAAAAGGTTGCGTTTGTTTTTTTTACTTCTGAACTCTTTATTTATTAACTTGATTTTTCTGTGACACATTCCTCAGTTAGTAAGCCTGTAGAAGTAGAGTGGTGACTTTGTTAAACCCGCAGTTTGAGGTGAAGACATGTTTCAATAAATGATTTCCCATCTTCAACAAAGCTGTGGCCTGGACAGAGGAAATTATGTCACACATATTCAATATCATAAAGCTCTTCCCCTCCTTCTAAACACATAATGTGCTACTATTATTAACAATATCTGTTAAAGACATGTTGCAAAACAAAAGTGACAGATTTGAACTTACATAAATAGAAAGACAAGGGATATTATTTTCTTATTTGTTTTAAATATTTATTGTAAGTGCTGATTATCAAATCATTGATAGTCAATTAATAGCATATTAATATCAGCATTTTGTGTAGGACAATTATTGATATGCATACACACAATTTATTATTCATTGTCTTTCCTAAACCCCATTTTACGCTCCTTTATCAAATGTGAACAAATATGTGGGATGAAGCACATTAGGCCAATGGCTATACTTGACACAAACATTTTAACACATATGTTAATCCATGAGCTCTTCGGCCCCAGAGCCAGACACAATCTCAACAAGCTTCTTATAGGTGTCAAAGTGTCGCGAACTCAGGTAGGTACCGAATAACGCCTGCAGCACCAACACTGGCCTCATTTTGGTCAGGACCGGCCGAGAAATGTCGATGGCAAACCGAAATGCATTCCTTTTGCCTGGCATTGGTGCGGTGTTATATGCGGATGCGAGTCCTGCGTTCACGGGTAACGCCAACAGAATGGGGTAAATCCCACCGCCGACGACGCCGATAAGTGCACCTCTCATCAAAGCACACGATGGACAGTTGAGATCCCCGGAAAGTAAAGGACTGGACACTGCGGCGTTGTAAAAGGCGACTGTCGTGATGAATGGGAGGACGGCCATCGGGACCGACGATGCAAGGCGCGCCTGGGTGACATTCAGCGCCCTCCGAAAGAAACTGTTGGCTATAAGACCAGCAAATGCCGCGTTTCCTCCCAAGTACAAAGGTCCATAGTTGAAAAACTTCTGGTCTAGTTCAGGTAGCCTTTTAAAATTCGCGATCATCATCTCCATGACGATTGCTCTCGGGGGCGCACCTCCCGCGCTTGTAGTGCTGTTTTCAGACATTTCGTAAAAAATCTAAAACAAAAGTTCACTAGATCTTATACCTGTCTTTTGCTTTAATGTGTTTCCCGGGAGTTTTTGTCGGAATATTAAAGACAACTGTACATCCATTGATTCAAGGACGGAATGGACATCACGAATACAGCTTCATACGCACACACAGCGCCGCCATGTTTTACCCATAGTTCCAAGGTTGTTATTTATTACAACTTTATTGACAATGCAAAGTACACCGTTGTCTACATAGGCCCGGGCATTGAATGATTTTGTGTTGTGAGAAGAAAAAGGGGCACGCTTATCTTGACAATGATGTCAATTAAAAAATAAGCTGTGTTATAACGCAAGTTTCTTTCGTTTTTTAAAGCGATTTTAACGGTCCGCGTCGTGGGCGCTGCAGCTGGATGCTACTTAAATCAGAAATATTAAGAAATGGCACGCTTATCTTGAAACTTATTTAAAGACTATTTATATATATATATATTAAAATACACACGTTATTTTTTAGAGCACTTTTAAAGGTCCGCGTCGTCGTGGGCTCATCTGCGTGGGCGGGTCTGCGGCCATTGACGTCACGTGTCTGTCTGAAGAACTTTCCACGAGCCTCGGCCGAGATCCGCCATCTTGGAGCAGAGCCGCAGTGATCCTCTCGCTCGTTCCGCGCGCTGACCAGTCTGCGTCACAGGATCCAGAATAGTGCCCTTTTTTTTTTTACATCCACTTTGTGTGTTACTGTGTGATGAATGTGAGTATGTCTCATCTGTTGGACGATGAACAACGTTACTCGTTATATAATTCTTATTATAGCGGATTTGGAATACAATCAAAACTTTTCGGCGGAAAAAATTGTTAGCCTTGTTTAGCCACGTTTTGCTAACGGTACTTTGCTACGTGGTCTTCGTCAACATTTATTTACAATATGTTACATATAATGTGTATTTAATTGCCGTGGCGTTTAAGAGACACGCCCGTGTTGTTGCGGGTGATTTATGACATGCCAACGTTAAACTGATTGTTGTGTTAGCTAAAGCTAGCCTGCGGAGCTAGCGCGGTGGGGCGTTGTTTACGTCATAAACATGAGTCTGACCAGAGTCTGTTCTCTCACAGCAGTGAGTTTTCGATGTTTATCATCGAGTCTGTGATTCGTTCATTAAACCTTTAACGTGTGGCCGACCGCTCCTGGTAAACAGTGGGGCAGACAAGATGGCGACGCTCTCGGCGAGATAAACACTGATCTCTTGTCTTCCATCTTGAAACGCAAGCAGCCAATCGGCGCCGAGTTACGGCAGGTCGCGTGGTTACGTCATCCGCGGTAGACGCAGATGACGTATTTTCACACAAATGCTATGGAGGAATTGGGTATATTGGTTTATTCACTTTTAACTACTTAAAATGTAATGGATGGGAGTCCTTAACATGAGATAGAGACTCTAACGACCTGAAAGTGGAACCGTCATGGAGGTTCAGAGGAGTTATGTCATCACTGACACCACTCATTGTAAAATAAGAGATTGTCCCCCCGAGGGGTTCTTACGTGGCATGGCATGTCGTAACTGAGCCAAAGGAAGTCTGTGTTCAAAGCTTTAAAAAAAAACGCACAAACCTGTCTTTTCAGATGCGGCAATCCAAGAGAATGCGGTCGCGTTCGCCCGGCTTGTGGCAGAACGAGTACAGCTGGGAGGAGAGGGTGGACGGCCGGAAGCGCCGCCGGAGAGACTCTCACAGCAGTGAGAGGGAGAACAAGTCCCGCCGCCAGCACAGTCACTACAGGCCCTATGACGGGTAAAAACACTTCCTCTTTCCCCTCTGGTGTTTATCATTTTAATATTGACTTTTGTCTTTGTCACGTGTGTGAATGCATGCTGGCCCAAAACGTGCCCCTGTGATCCCATCAACCACGTATGACCGCACAACGCTGGGGGTTCACACGGTCCCCACCCCGGATTGTTTCCGGATCAATTGAAACTTGTCTTTAAATCACTGTCCAAGTCATATTTTAAAGGACCCACCTTACTCACTCTGGTGTCCACACTGAATGCTGCACTGATATTTTATTGATAGGCTTAAAAAAAACAAAAACATTGGGGATACACAGATACACTTGTGTTCTCATCGTCGGCATTAACCAATACGTTGGTTGTTTTGAGCGCATTTTTTACAGAATAATCTGCGGGGGGGGGTCTTGAGTTCATGCATGTTTAAATCAGAGCACAGTCAGTGATGCTGTGGTCCATGTGCATTACGCTGTGCTGTCAGAAACATTAGCGTGACCTTCTTGTGGTTGTGAACTAGGTGATCCCATAACTGCCCGGGTACAAACTGAACAAACAAGAGCTCAGGTCAGTCCCCCGTGGCAGGGCTCACTCAGATGCTGCCCAGTGTTCAGACGGTTGGGGTGTCGCTCAACCCTGAATTTATCGCTCGCGTTGTCTCTGTCTGGACGACATTTCGCGGCGGTGTCCCGCCCCTAAACACTTCTTATTGGTTGATAAGTACACGCTGCTTCCTGTTGAATGTGTTTACATCCCTCGATGATTTGATTGGTTTGGATTCTTAACCAATAAAATACACTCGCGACAAAATCGTCACACGTCATCAGGACACCCTCGCGCGAGTTTTCATATCATATCGTCAAATATATCGTTATCGCCAAAATACCTTGAAATATCGTGATATTCTTTTTGGGCCATATCGCCCACCCCTAGTGCTAGGGCTCCAGGTATCACCCGGTGACAGTAGGCGTCATGGGGGGGGGGGGTTCAGCAGCACTCCAAACAGGGGCAGTGGGCAGAGCCACGTTGCCCCACAGCCATGGTGAAGTCAGTGAGGGAGGTCATATTGTAGAGGCGGTGGAGACGTGGGGAATTCCTCCTGTCGCTCTCCTGGTAGAAGAACGAGAAGGTGTTCAGTGGAGGATCCGGCGTCCCCCCTCAGCAGTAGCCCGCAGAAACGCCGGCAATCATTTCATGCTTGAAATACCCCAAATATGTGCCTCGCTGTCACGGTGCCTCGCTGTCAGCCACGGGCTCCTCTATGGGGCAGGAGGCGGGGGGGTTGGAGACTGTAAACCAGTATGTTTCTAAATCAATTGCATTGCTTAAAGAGCTCTGGTGTAGTTTCAAACAGGCACGCCCCTCGCCCCATCCCCTACGGCCCCCCAGTCCGCGTCTCACCTCTCTGTCCGTCTCCCCCTGCAGCCATTACCTGGAGACCCGCAACCTCAACCAGAGCGAAGTCAGTGACAGACTGGACGTCCCTCGCCCCATCCCCTACGGCCCCCCAGTCCGCGTCTCACCTCTCTGTCCGTCTCCCCCTGCAGCCATTACCTGGAGACCCGCAACCTCAACCAGAAGCCGGCCTCCAGGGACAGCCTGGCGTACCGCGACGCCAGCGGGGCCCTGGGCTACAAGGACCACCGGGAGCCCGCCTGCCGGGACCACCGGGAGCCCGCCTGCCGGGACCACCGGGACCGGGAGCCCGCCTGCCGGGACCAGCGGGAGCCCGTCTGCCGGGACCACCGGGAGCCCGCCTGCCGGGACCAGCGGGACCGGGAGCCCGCCTGCCGGGACCGGGAGCCCGCCTGCCGGGACCAGCGGGACACCCGGGAGTGGCACCACTACAGCAAGTCGTCGTGCCGCAGCGGGCGGAGCGGCCGCAGCCGGCGCAGCAGGAGCCGGCGACGGGACCGTGGCCGCCGCCGAAGCCCCTCCCACCACAGCTCGTACTCGGTATGGGACCCCCCACTCACCCCCTCTCTTTGTCTCCCCCTCCTGCACCCCACCTAAAGACCAGGCCCATTTGTCAGCGGTGTTGTATGTGCGTGCCTGTGCCGCCGCTGTCATTGATGTACGTGTTGGACTAGTTAAGCATCGGTTGGGTTGGTTAAGTCCCAAACTAACGGGGTGGGTTGACTACTGGGGATTGTTAATGGTTAAAAGCTGTTAAGGTCTACAAGCTTGTGCTCTGCGTATGATTTTTATTTTCTGTACCACTGAGAAAGTCTCTCATCTAAAAAAATATCTTGTTGCCATGTTTTTCTTCTGTAACACACACTATGTGGTGGCTGCCGCCCAAATGCCTTTCTCTGGTGGGGCTGAATTTGAATTTGCTGCTCCGTCCATTCGCCCGGCGGTGTTACTGAACGGCCCGAATCTATCCACACCTCCCACACACCTCCCCCCTTGGCCCGGTTGAATGAATGCCGATGATGTCGCGTTGTGGCGGCCTGGTGCTGACTGGCTGATGATGGGTTATTGATGTGGTCGACCCCCCGCGGTGCAGAGGAGGAGCCATCGGCGAAGGAAAAGATCCAGGAGTATTGAGGATGATGGGGAGGGCCACCTCATCTATCACATTGGAGACATGCTGAGAGCGAGATGTATAGAATATAAACCTTCTTATTTTTACTGTTTCTACTCTCTCTATCACAGTCTTCTGTCTTGTTGTCTGGATGATTGCTCAGTTGCACAGACTAAAGTAAACCGGAGTGTAGACCGACTCCAGGGCCCCAGGCCCTTTGCTAAGATAAGTTGTAAGGCTAGAGCTCCCTCTGCAGTGTGACATAGTTTAACATTGTGTTGGCTTACAGTACACCAGCCCCATGTGTAGACTAGCAGAATGCGTGTGTGTATGTCAGGTAGTGAGACAGCAGGAGGCCTGTGTCCACAGCCGTCCGTGCCGGGTGCTAACTACCGCCCTCTCATTCCCCGTAGACGAGATAATGTCCACTCTAGGAGAAGGAGCCTTTGGGAAGGTGGTCGAATGCGTTGATCATAACAAGTAAGTCTCCGGGGCGTTCGTGTTCGCTCGCTGTTCAATCACTGATTTGTTTCTCGCTTTTGCACGCGACATGTTTTCCTGACACGTTGTCGTTGTGGATGTCCAGCAGTGGTGGACCTCGCATGGCTCTGAAGATCATTAAGAACATTGACCGCTACCGAGAGGCTGCCTTGTCTGAGGTAGAGGTCCTTGAACAGATGAATTCGCTGGATTACGACCGCAAATAGTGAGTGCACCGCTCCGCCATCCGCACAGACTAACCCATCCCACAGACTCGTGGACCAACGCGTGTGTCTTGTGTCCTCAGTCCCTGTGTGCGCATGTTGGACTGGTTCGACTACCACGGCCACGTGTGCATCGCCTTCGAGCTGCTGGGCCTCAGCACCTACGACTTCCTGAAGGAGAACAACTTCCAGCCTTTCCCAATCGAGAACATCCAGCACATGGCCTACAGCATAGTGAGAGCGGTCCGATGTGAGTACAGCGTCCCACACGCCTCCTCTAGCGCCTCATCCCCGTGTCGTTCGTTAACCCCGTTCCCTCTGCCTCACAGTTCTGCATAAGAACAAGCTCACGCACACGGACCTGAAGCCGGAGAACATCCTCTTCATCGACTCCCAGTACGACATCGAGTACAGCCCCATACTGGTGAGGAACGACCCCTTCCCCGTGCACGCTGTGAACCCCCAGGGCTGTGTGGGTGACTTTGTGCCAGGGTCCTCTAGTCACTGTCGTGTCCCCCCCCCCCCAGAGGAGAGACCAGCGCACCCTGAAGAACCCCGAGGTGAAGGTGGTGGACTTTGGCAACGCCACCTATGAGCACGAGCACCACACGTCGGTGGTGTCCACCCGGCACTACCGCGCCCCCGAGGTCATCCTAGGTGGGTGTCTGTCCCGGAGACGGCGGGCGTGGGCCCGTTTTAAAATATAAAGATTAAGACTGAAGTCAAAATAAAAAATAGGATTAAAAATAGGATTATCAAAAGGTAATGATGAATGAAATGCAGATCAATAAGACCCTCTAACGGAGTGCTCCTCCTCCAGACCTGGGCTGGGACCACTCGTGTGACGTGTGGAGCATCGGCTGCATCCTGGTGGAGTACTACCTGGGCACCACGCTCTTCCAGGTAGGGGGCGCTAGAGCGCACGTGCACTTGAACCACTCTTCCTTGCCGTCGCTGCGCGCGTGTGTCTCACTTTGATCTTGGGGTGCGTTTCAGACCCACGACAGCAAGGAGCACCTCGCTATGATGGAGCGCATCCTGGGCCCCATCCCCAACCACCTCCTCCAGAAGACCAGGCACGTGCCCTCCCTCACCCTGCCTCTATCCAGCACACCTCAGCATTTGACAGGATGGAGTGTCCCACCGCTGCTGTGTTTGATTATTTTGACTTTTTATTGAAGGATTGGAATTCTCTTCTCCAGGAAACGCCGCTACGTCCACCGCTACAAGTTGGACTGGGACGGGAACAGCTCGTCAGGGAGGTTCGTCAAGAAGAGCTGCAAGCCGCTCAAGGTGAGAGGGGAACCCCGAGGGGTTAGTGTTTCCCACGCCGTCGACACGTGGCGACGCTGAACCCAGACGCTGTGCTCAACCCCTGAACCCTTCTCCTCCCCCAGGAGTACATGATGTGTCAGAGTGAGGACCACCGCAACTTTTTTGACATGGTGGAGAAGATGATGGCGTACGACCCGGCCAAGCGCCTCAACTTGGAGCAGGCCATGAGGCACCCCTTCCTCGCTTGCCTGCACAAGACGACCAGCCGCCGCAGCCACCACCGAAGCAGCAGTAACCACAACAACAGCGGCAGCAGCCGCAGCAGCGGAGGCAGCAAGTTTTAACCCCCCGCCCTCTCTGTCGGGACCCCCACCTGCATGAGGACCGTTACCCTGAACCCGGAGCACAAGCCTGCTGTCTGACTCTCTGGGAGAGATTGTGAGCTTGACGACTGTATCAGTCCGCCCGCCCTCCTCTGATCCCGGCTCTGAACACAAACGGCCCCATTTCATCATCGATGTTTCAACGCTTCCCTCTGGATTTCTTTTTTGTATTTATTTGTCTTTGTAAATGTTAAAGTTTTCTCAAGATCTTTTTTTCTTTTTTTTTTACTGTATCATGTAAACTTGAGATTTAAATGTAAAAAAGTTATGCTAAGGTTTGATAATTGTAAATGCCGGGGCTAGGGACTGGGATTCTGTACATTTGATGAATTGATTTGTGCCGTTTTCCTTTACGGCTATTTTTTGTCTTGAGGGGATTTATAACTTTTGCAACAATGTTCTTTTTTTCTCAATAAACGATGTATTTCGTACTGATGACCGGTCTCTGTTTGAATGGGCGGCCCTGCCCCCGCTAGAGGGCAGTATAGAGCTGCTGGGTTAGACTCGGCATTATTCTTGATAATTCATTTCAAGGATTGATTTAGATCTATATGCAGCCTATAATGTTCGAATGGTTAAATTGGTTAACCGACAGCATTAAATAGCGAAAAATAAAGTATGGGAATAATTTAAAAAGTAATAAATGAGGTCTTTATATAAATCAATGAACGATCCGGGAATATAATTTAAAAAAAAAAAGGATAAAATAAATATCTCTTACAGCCCTCGTGTATATCAATCACTTTAAAGCGCGATCCATCTGCTGCCTCCCACGTGGCCAACGGGGCGGGACATTGTGGAACACAACTTGTGGAGACTGCTAGACCCGCTGCAGGTCTCACATCCAAAACACTCACGAGCAGGGAACACCTCCTCTGGTCCATGTCCAGACCCTCACAACCTGACATTACGCACGCACTAACCTGCTCTTGTCTCCAACACTTGGTGAAGAATTGAACCCTTTGCAGAAAACATACTGGACTTTTTTTTAGATTGGTTGTTCTGCGCGGCGCTCTATAAAGTTTGAAGTCGCCTTAGCACGTTGTTTGAATTGCGAATCACCTATCGCGGACACCGTGGTTCACTGGATCAACGGGACGGTTCTGAAGAGCAGGATATCAGCATGGATACAGCGAGGGACTCGAGCGGGGAGAGTAAGCCGGTGTGCCAGTTTGCGCCCAGGTCCGGACTCCGACAGTGGCTGCCAGGGTTGCCCATCGCTCTATGTTTGCTGTTGTCCATGAGCTCCATCGTGGTGTGTCTTTTGATGAGCGTGAAGACGTTCCAGCTGGAGAGCCGGCTGCAGACTGAGATGGACAAAATCTCCATCCTCCAGCCGTCGCACAGCGCGTTTCTGAAGGTGGATGGCACCCTGATTCCCGAGCTGAGCACCCCGATTGAAAAGCTCGTTGAAGAGGTAGGCCTATCAATGTCTCAAAGGATAGAGATGAACTATCACTGAAGTTGAATAGAACAACAGGTCGTTTCATTAAATTGAACTGTTTAAATGTTCACCCAGCTCGATGCGTAAAGCGCGCGTAATAGCAGAAAAGGAGCCCATATTGGGCCAACTTTCAGCTCTACACTCGTACTGACTGCATGTTCGTAAGACGACCACACTCACCTATAGCAACCTCAATGTTTGATTTAGATTATGCTTTAAAATGCATCAGTGCAAATGCATATAGCAGTGTCAATTAAACGGAAATTGCATACCTGCGATAATACACATTTTTGCAAAATTAGATTAATGCAGACCTTTGATATAATAGACTCGTCTTTAAAAAAAATCCCTCAGCTCTAATTTGCGTCTTTGTCTTTATATCATATTTGAACCCGTTTTAATTATATCGAGGCCTATGCACACCGTTTAATTGTAGTACTTTCCATTATTCATATTGGTGTAATCTCTTTGTAGAAACTAACGGTGATCCCCAAACTCCGCTCAGCCAGGGACGTCGCTCAGGAATGCTCCTGTCCCCCAGGTATGTCCCGTCTGTCTCTCTGTCGCTCTCCCTGCCCCCATATATCTGCCACTGTCACTGTATCTCACTTCCGCCGTCTCTCTTTCTCACTCTTTGTTTAAACGTATCTTTGTCTCTCTGTCTTTCTCACATTTCTCATTCTCTGTCTCTGTCTCTGCCAGACTCTCCCTCCTTTGTTATTGTCTCACTTTATTTATGCATATGTCGGCTGCTAAGTGGTTCAGAACAGGTGAAAGAAGTCACACAACTGAAATTCCTGAACCACTTTCAATGCATTCCACTTTCCAGTCTGATAGACCGCCGTGTCTAGATTACCGGCTGATTTGGGTCCAGCTTGTTGATTCAGTTGCGTGCGTGCGTCCGTGAGTGTGAGTGTTCTCTGATGTGACTGGACCAGCGCTAAATTTCTTACATCGCCGATTCCTACGCTGAGCTGGACGGCTCCAGTAAAGCTCATTACTAGGATATAAAACCACTAATAAGCCAGGGGTCTTTCCTTCAGACCAAACCCCCCATCGCGCCCTTTCTTCGTTCTGCATTCTCCCCCCAATCCCTTAAAGTCTCTTTTTCATTGTATCAGATGTAGTGTCCCCCTTCCCTGTTCGGTTCATTACCTGGCCTTTCTGCAGAGTTACGAGGTCTTGGTGTTGCAACACGACGCCGCCACAACTATTCCCCAACTCTATTTTAAAGTCCTCTCTCAGCAGCGCGGACTCCAAGTGTGGCGTGCGATGGCCGTAGAAACAACAGAGGGGTTTGTTTGAGGCGGGTTCAGCGCACCCCTGCGGACATGTTGTTTTCTTTTGGGACTGTTGTTTCTGCTGTCTTTTTTTCCTCTGCGTTTCTTTCTTTTATTGTGCCATTTCCCGGCAATTAGATTGCCCAACTCAGACCTGTTAACATTTATGTGCAAACGTGTTTGTTTGAGTGGACCCGAGTGGTGGGGCTGAGCGGCTCGAGTTAGACCCGTCCCGGCTCGGGGGAGCTCCACGTTTTACGAGGCTGATGCCAATTTATAACCCCACTCGGGGTCCTGGGCTGGTGTGTATTTGTTTGTGATGATGTGTGGTTGTGTTGGGGGGGGGGGGGGGGTTGCATAATTGCATAATTGAAGTATTCAATTGTATTCCTTTTGGTTTTGCCAAAGCCACAACTCAATGTGTCCGTTTATTCATGTATTCATATATTTATTCAATCATCTCTGACTTCTATATTTCCCACACATCCTCATAGAGTTGGCTATTTGTACAGGCGTGTGGTAACATCCTAGACCCATTGTGTGTGTGTGTGTGTGTGTGTGTGTGTGTGTGTGTGTGTGTGTGTGTGTGTGTGTGTGTGTGTGTGTGTGTGTGTGTGTGTGTGTGTGTGTGTGTGTGTGTGTGTGTGTGTGTGTGTGTGTGTGTGTGTGTGTGTGTGTGTGTGAGCCTTTGAGGGGCCGACAACGGCACCTCTCTCGACATGATGCGATCAGAGGCGGCCAATGGCTTCTGCAGACTGCATGAAACCCAAGCTCTCTCAGAGCCGACACCAGGCACGCCGGTATTCCTGTGTGTGTGTATGCGCGGTATTCCTGTGTGTGTCTGTGTGCTCCTTCACAGGATAAGGTTTTTTTTATTTTTTATTTTAGTTCTTCATGCACCCACTTTGGGGACCCAACAGGGGGCAGCAGGTTTAACGTTGGCTCGTAAAACGACCCCTGAGACGACTCCTGCTGTCCACGTTTACTCTCTCTGCCGCGGCTCTGTGTGGCGGGGCTCGGAGAGGCCGCAGTAGGACAGGGACCCTGGGTCAGATCAGAGGAGGCGCGAGGCTCTCTGTTGGGCCTCAGAGGCCGTGGAGACGAGGACAGCTCGCTGGCACAGAGAGAGCGGCGAGGCGAGGCCGTGCCTCTCGTCACAGCTTCAGGTGTTTGTAATTAATACTCCCCAGCACCTCTGCATGCGATAAACACACACACTGACACACAAACACACACTGACACACAAACACACAATGACACACAAACACACACTGACACACAAACACACACTGACACACAAACACACACTGGCATGCATGCTGATAAACGCACACACAGGCAGACTTGTTAGTAAAAGCGCAGACATGTTCATTACTCACACTCTAATCCCACACACACACACACACACACACACACACACACACACACACACACACACACACACACACACACACACACACACACACACACACACACACACACACACACACACACACACACACACACACACACACACACACACACACAGAGACCATACCATATTAGAACCATGTGTAGTCTGTGGGTGGGGGGGGGTGTATTGTCATCCCTTAAAGTTCCATTTAACGGCCTCACTACAGACCCAGAGCGCAGCGTACTGGGCACCGCTCCACCCCCCACCCTCCCACCCCCCCCCCCCCACTACCTCCTGAATCCTCAAGCTAAGCGTTTCTTCTCAGGGCCATGACTGAGGGGCCAGAGTTAAGGATGGGCCCCGGGGCCGCCAGCACACGCCTGCCACTCGAAGGTCTCAGCAGTCACAGTATACCTCCACCGTCTCAGAGAGCACAGCTAATTAGAAAAAAACCTGTGTGTGTGTGTGTGTGTGTGTGTGTGTGTGTGTGTGTGTGTGTGTGTGTGTGTGTGTGTGTGTGTGTGTGTGTGTGTGTGTGTGTGTGTGTGTGTGTGGGGTGCCATAGGTCAGACCACTAGCTGTGAGATGGGATCGATTACCATCAGATAAGACTTAATTTAGAGTGTGTGTGTTGTGTGCCATGGGTCAGAGCACTAGCTGTGAGATGGGATCGATTACCATCAGATAAGACTTAATTTAGAGTGTGTGTGCTCGCGTGGGTGCATGTGTGTGTGTGTGTGTGTGTGTGTGCATAGCCTTGCTCACCCAACGTCCCGTGCAGCTCCACAGCGTTCCAACGTACAGAATAAATAATAAATTATGATATGGATCCCTGAGGAGAGTAAGCAGCCGGTAATACAGAGGTATTGGGGGGGGGGGGGGGAGTATATGAACCCTGCTGACCCTCAGCTCCCGGACTCAGTGCTGGAGGGGTTAACTATTGGGGTACTTCCACACAAAGGAAGGATAGCCCCCTTACGCCTAGGGCTGCCTTGGATTGGAAAGCTGTAGTAAAGACAGGAAGTGAGCTGAAACTATTGCGCTATGTGCATAGCGGAGCTTTGCCCCGTAGGAAAGTAACATATCCCATATGAAGATCAACTAATGGCCTGTTTTTAATTGGCCGTACGGTACAGGATGGGAAGTAGTTCACCCCAGCAGGGGAGTGGGGTCCATGTCAGCCGCAGCAGGACATGTTTGTAGCTGTATGCATCGGGTTGCTTGGATGTTGGAACATGCATGTGTGCCGGCACCACCCAGGCCTCACACGATCAGTATCAAGCTGCACACGGGGCCTGTAACGCGGGTGTGTATTTGTTTTGGTGTCTGCAGGCCCGGAGCACATGTTCCAGCGTCTGGTTTAGAGGCGCGCTGCTTGTTGCTATGAATTCATAGTGTATGAAGTCAGCCGTGAGGAGGGTGGACAAGCAGCCAGGTGCCTTATTACATTAGGCTGCAGGGGCAGGGTATTCCGAAGCAGGGAGCAAAACATACAGTTTAGAACACACATGCACTGTGCACACGCACGCACACATGCACACACATGCATGCACACACACACACACACACACACACACACACACACACACACACACACACACACACACACACAAATAGACATACACATACACATACACAAGCACATATTTTAAATTGTTCTGCTGCTAGTTAAACAATCTATGACCCATGACTGAATATATTGTGTCGATTTTGACTGAAGGTCTTGTTTTAAGCGGGATGATGATTTTGGCTGTCGTTTTATTATTTTGGGACTCTATTTGGAAACCGAGATAATCTGGAGTGTGTAAACTGATGATGGGGAGGATGATGAAGATGGAGGACAAAGAGGGGTGATATGTTCTTCTTCATACGATGACTAAAGACCCAGTAGGACATATCTGCATGTCGCATGTACACTTTGACCTTTAGTGTGTGTGTGTGTGTGTGTGTGTGTGTGTGTGTGTGTGTGTGTGTGTGTGTGTGTGTGTGTGTGTGTGTGTGTGTGTGTGTGTGTGTGTGTGTGTGTGTGTGTGTGTGTGTGTGTGTCACTGCCCCTCTCTGTCCATCATCAGCCATCTTATTAAGGTTAGCTTTGTAAAAGCAGGCTGTTTAGCACCGGGCTCTGCTACCACATTCTTCCACTCCGAGAGTAAACAGCTGTGTGCTGGCGGCCCAGAGAAGAGCCCAGGGAACAGAGAGGAGCAAAGGGTAGACGTGGTTGAGAGCAGGACGAGACATGGATGAAACCCATGCTTACTCACACACTCACGCATGCACAGAAAGAAACAAAAGCACACACACACACACACACACACACACACACACACACACACAACACAAACCCATGCTTACTCACACACTCACGCATGCACAAAACACACACACACACACACACACACACACACACACACACACACACACACACACACACACACACACACACGATGGCTTTCTTAGGGGGTGGTAGTTAGCGGTCCACAAAATGTCATCCTTATTGTGGGGGCAAATAAATACTGAGGCAGTTTAGTGACTTCTGTCTGCATGCAGCAACGCCTGGAATATAATGTGGCTGGAAATTACAGAAATAAGCATTATGAATAAAAAAATACAATGGCAGATAGACGGCAGATATTTTAAAAACGGACAGATAATATTATTATTTTTCCATTCATGCGCACGTTGTAAAGGCCACTACATCTCCACTATATAACAAGTCGTAAAAAGCAAAGCAAAAACAAACCACACATGTGTGTTAAAAGCATCAATTTTTACAGTGTACTTAAAGCAAGACCTCAGAGTCGGTATACAGCAACAAGTCCGTTATATACAAGAGCCTTTTCCGTTCACTTTTCTGTTTCATCCGGGCCGTGTAAATCCCTTTCCCACCTGACGCTAACACAGTTGTTAAATAAAGTTGTAAAAGATGAGAAAGAAAGATTCCCTGATGAGATGAAGAAATCCCCACAGATGCTTTATATATTAGCTCTGATACGAGTCCTCGATCTTCATAAAACTGCGTAAACCAGAGCTTAAACATGTGCAGTTCACTTGAAAGAATCAGGTTAGCAAGTGAATGAATCAAGTTAAGACGACACAAAAGAACGTGTTCTATATTGTCCAAGATATTTTTACAGTGTACGTTATGATAGCGTCATGTTTTCAGAATGATATTGTTTGAATTATCAAGATATACGTAAGCTTTAGAATAACAAACGGGCCCACTGACGCTTGGGGAACACTTAATAATAGTGTTCTCTCGTAATTTCCGCCATTATCCTATTAGCAAAAGTGGTTCAAAAAACAAAGGCTTTCCAAAAATCAATTTTCCCTTTTTAAAAAAATCTTCTTCCAAAAATGTAATCAGATAATTACGATAATTGTATTTAATTTAAACCTGCCACGTATCGTTCTATCGTTCTATCTGAATCAAAGATAGGATACTGAGCTCGGCCAACATGGAAGCCATTATGGTGTTTGGGTTTCATTATCACAAGTGGCAGGTGACAAGGTGAATAGGCCTTTAATTGTGTCATGGAAAGTATTGGAACACCTCCCGGCCTGTCTGGGCTCTGGCTGGCTGACGGGTGGGAGATTAAACGCTCCCTCGACGTGGCTAAGAGTGTGCATAAACCTGTTGGTTCATTTAGCTCAACTTAAGAGGGCGAGGATATAAGGGGGCCTAAATAAACAGTGAACACACACACACACACGCACGCACGCACACACACACACACATCCTCCCGATGTTTGACCCCCTGTTGTGACCCCTGGGTGACCCCGCTGACCTTTGGCCTGTGGGTGCAGCCTAACGTGTGAGCTGAAGCTGTGATCCTGTCGGCGCTGTTAAAGGGCAGCCTCAGTGCAGTGCAGAGCCCCACACAGGGCTAGAGGCTCTGCTGTACCCCGCGCTACCTGCCCCGCCCGCTGGGCCCTCAGCAGGCTGACGCCACGCCTCTGGAGAAATGATCACAGACGGCTTCTCCTGATGGGAACCCAGGATTCCCTGCTAGGCCGATCTATGGATGAATGGGAAGATGGGAGAACATGTCATTGCGATTCGTATCTCATTGCCATCACGCGTCCCGCTCTGGCCGGACTCGTGCTCTAGAGTCTAGATTAGTCCCCAGACGGTTTCGCTCTATGATGCTTGGAGTCCCCCCTGGACTATGTGTACCACGCTCAGCCCACCCCCTCAGACAGGCCTGTCACTCTGCCAGCACCTGTTTTAATGAGCGCTACGCTCGTAAAAAAAACCCGGGACCGGTCTTTGCTTTGTTTTTGAGTGTGAAGGAGACGGAGGCTTCGCTGGCTGTTATTCAGCCGTGATGGGGTCCTGCCCCCAACCACCCTGGCCCCGCGACACCACCACTCAGGGAGACTCTGGGGCCTAAACATGTCTTCTGTCTCTTTGTCTTTTGTCTCTGTGTCTGTGTGTCTCACTCTCTGTCTCTGTCTCTCTGTCATAGTCTGTCTCTGTGTCTGTGTGTGCCTTTCTTGTTCTTCATCTTCCTTAGCTCCACATGTGTGTGTTTCCCCCATCGCTGAGGAGCTCATGTTAAACAGCTTATGCTAAATGTACGGCTCTCCGGCAGTCAGTCCGTCATGTCGGCCACGTGTATACATTAGGAGGTCCGGGAGAAAGCGACAGGGCGATGTCTATCTGCTGATACTGTAAACAGACAAGATGGAAGATGAGAGGGGGCCATTGGATTTGGAGATGTTTAAAGGGGGCCCCCTCTGCCCGCCGGCTCCCCGCCTCCTGTCAGGTGGCCAACTCCTTACCACAAGTTAATGACCCGCTCCGCAAAAAGGACAAGTGAGTCAAAACGTTTCACTCTGCCCTCGAGAGAAAGGCCTTTCTTCTGCCCACCGGCTCATAACTCACACGTTCCCCGCCCCGTCAAACGCTCCTTACGGAACGTCTCCCAAAGTAGTCGCCCTCTAATGACATGCTCGCCTTTTTGGTTCCGTGCCTTTTAGGGGCCGTGGTGAACCTTCTTTGGGGGGGGGGGGGGGGGTGACAAAGACAGCTAGCGAGTCAAACGGCGGAGGGTGAGAGCTACCGCTGTGAGCCGGGGCTCAGGAGCTAGAGACACAACGGATTCTGAGCACGACCACAGCGGCGTAGGTTGAGCTATCACTGTCGGTGTGCGTCAGGCGGCCTGTCAGACGCCCTGATGGCGTAATTCACTCCTGGGTTTTTTCCCGATACTTTTTCTTTTTATAACACGTCTCCTCCCGGCGGCCCAGTGTCTGTTTGTAATTATTTCTACGTTGGTATTACTCTGTCTCGCTGAGTTGGATCCGATGCCAAGAAAGCCACAAAGGAGCGCATTGAGCCGTGACCGACGCACTGGCGTGCGTGCGTGTGTGCGTGCGTGCGTGCGTGCGTGCGTGCGTGCGTGCGTGCGTGCGTGCGTGCGTGCGTGCGTGCGTGCGTGCGCGTGTGTGTCCAGATGGACAGGCGGTGTGGTGATAACAGGTGTTAAGTGAGTGCTAAGCGGATGTGTTAATGACCCGAGCCCTCAGTGAGGGGCTGCCGCCGCCGGTCGTACGCGGGCGGCCATGTTGACACCACTGCCGCGCGACGCACAACTGCTCCGAATCAGACGGGGACACAGATGTGTGTGTGTGTTTCTGCACGCCTGCGAGCGTTGTTTGTGTGCGTATATGTTTACCGGCAGGAATAAGTACAGAATACAGCCCACATGTTGTCTCCCCCCACGCCCATGTGGATTCATGTATATGTATTAAGCAGTAATGGATGTGAATTTGTATGCTTGTGTGTTTGTGTGTGTCCATGTGTCCCTGTGTGCGTTTACATGTGTCTGACTGTCGGTGTGTGTTCATGTGTACATGCCACGAGCGAGCATGCCAGTAAGTGCACGTGGTTTGTCTGTGTGATTGGATCCATGCATGGTGCCCTTGCACAACGCGTCTGAGCCACATCACAAGGGAGGGGGGGCGCGGTTATAGCCTCCAGGTATAAGGCCCAGAGTCCCACCATAATCACAGCCATGGTCCCAGCGCTGTTACGCTCTTTAGTGTGTGTGTGTGTGTGTGTGTGTGTGTGTGTGTGTGTGTGTGTCTCGGAGTGTGTGTGTGTGTGTGTGTGTTGTGTGTGGTGTGTGTGATCTGTGGTGTGTGTGTGGTGTGTGTGTGTGTGTGTGTGTTGTGTGTGTGTCACTTCTATGTATGCATGCCATGCAGTAGACCCTCTCTCCGTGGAGCAGTGTCTGTGTGTGAGCGGTGAAGTGACCCAGTGTGTACAGCAGACGTCCCCTGCCCGTATGATGGACTAGGGGCTCCAGGCCGCTCTGCTCCTCTGGGTAACGTCCTCAGCCCCTCCATCGGTCCTCTTGAGTGCAGGGGTGAGGGGGGGGGGCGGGGCCGTATTATTAATATAGACGTCCAGTCAGCTTAGATTACACACAATCTAAATTGAACATGTGGACAAACGATCGGCTGTTTAACCGTCCCACCCCCCCCTTCCCCAACATTATTTTTTACATAACATAACATGGCTAATGTAGTGAAGGCTTTCAGTCCCCCTTTGAAGAAAGAGACGAAGAGAAGACGGTTTAACTCTTAATCGTACTTCTTTTTTTACGTCCTTTGATCTTGTTGTGTTTGCAAGTCTTATCTGGTTAAATAACTTTAAATTGGTTTCATTTTTTAATTGTTGGATAGAATTTAAAACCTTGTAGGAGTTCATCTCAGCAGGCCGCGCTGTGTGTGTCCGTCTGTCTGTCTCTACGTCTGCTTTTTCTTTTGCAATCTGCACCTATGTGTGTGACTGTGTTCACGGCAAGAAGAATGCATGCAGTGGCTGCACAATTAGCACAGCTACTAAAAATGCGTGCAGCTTATTAGCATATGTTTATGTGTGTATGTCTGCGTACATCCAGGCTAGACGCTGGCACGGTTCACAGACCGTCTAGCCACACATGGGGCCAGGAAAGGGATAATGATCAAATTAAGAAGACAAAATACCCAAATTAAAATACACACACACACACACACACACACACACACACACACACACACACACACACACACACACACACACACACACACACACACACACACACACACAGGCACACACACACACAGGCATGCATAGACACATACACACACACACCAAACGCACGCATACATGCAAATGCACACACACACATGCACACAGACCTACACACACACACTGCTGTGTGGTGCAGCGTGCCAAGACAGGATCTCTACATCCCACCCTGGTTGCCATTATCAGATCCTCCATAATTGCCGTTCAAAAGCCTCAAAGCCACGCTCACATTGGGACCCCAGCCTCGTCCTCATTGGACATCCTTATTTATTCCCAATGCGTTCTCCTCATGTGGTTGTGATTGAGGGACCTGGGACAGAGAGGGGTGCAATGTGAATCCGATCAATGGAAAGAGCTATAGGGCCCAAGTGAAGTAATGTGTGCACATGTTGTAATGCTCTCTGCTGGGATAGCCGTGTCACTTAGTGTTACAGCATTGTGTTATACGTCTTGATGAAATAATGGGCCCTGGTCCTGCAGTGTCTTACCCATCGGCCCCATATGATTCCGCTTTCATCCGGAACAATGAGGGAGGGTTGGATCCGAGCGTCTGTGTTTACCGTTAGTGCTGGCCGTGCCAAAAGGCCCTCAGAGTGGCTTGGAGCGCACAACTTGCCAATAGAGAATTAATGGTTCATTGTGCGGACTGTGAATGATGTTGTTGAGAAACGCAGCCAAACCATCGGGGTTGAATTCCTCGCTTGTGCAGTCGAGACCACGCTGAGCCCGAGCCTCTGAGAGCCTCTGATACCGCCGGGAAGCGGAGACGAACGCCGACAGAGGGAGAAAACTTTGGCTCCTAAGGTGATGGCAGTGGCAGTAATGATTACACTCTACTTCTCCTTCATGCTCTCCTCCTTGCTTTTGCTTACTGACACCCACTCCATCTCAGTTAGCTGATCACTCACTCACTCACTCACTCACTCACTCACTCACTCACTCACTCACTCACTCACTCACTCACTCACTCACTCACTCACTCACTCACTCACTCACCATCCGACAGCAACAGCAAACCCCAATGCAATTGGGGAATACAGTGGAATGGAAGCCGACAGACTAGACCGCGGAGCCACTATGAAATAATGAGGTTGTGTTTAACAGCAGAGGGTTGATGCGTCCTGATGGCTGGGCTCTGTTTCTGCCACTCGAGGAAGAGACGACAATAGACGAGGCTCTCGGCTGTCCGTGTGTGT
>OLKM01001437.1:81799-83847 GCA_900291075.1 Melanogrammus aeglefinus | reverse complement strand
TCTGCTCCGGTCCCATTGGTCCACATGTTGGGCACCCTCCCAAGTGTCCTGTTGGGACCATTTGAACTCCGCTCCTCTCATGTCCACTCCACTCGTCCCCCTGTCCTCTTTCCTCTCCCCTTCACTCCTTCCCTGCCCTCTCTTCTCCTCTCCTCCCCTCTCCTCTCCTTACCTCCTATCTCCTCCCCCCTCTCCTCTCCTCCTAGCCACGGCCCACTGCTCCTCTACCATCTTCTCCCCTCTCCTCTCCTCCCTTCCCTCCTCCTCTGCACGGCCCACTCCTCCTCCAGTCTCTCCTCCTGTCCAGCGTCTGCTCCTCCTCTCTGGGTCTCTCTCCTCCTGTCCAGCGTCTGCTCCTCCTCTCTGGGTCTCTCTCCTCCTGTTCTGCGTCTGCTCCTCCTCTCTGGGTCTCTCTCCTCCTGTTCTGCGTCTGCTCCTCCTCTCTGGGTCTCTCTCCTCCTGTCCAGCGTCTGCTCCTCCTCTCTGGGTCTCTCTCCTCCTGTCCAGCGTCTGCTCCTCCTCTCTGGGTCTCTCTCCTCCTGTCCAGCGTCTGCTCCTCCTCTCTGGGTCTCTCTCCTCCTGTCCAGCGTCTGCTCCTCCTCTCTGGGTCTCTCTCCTCCTGTCCATGCGTCTGCTCCTCCTCTCTGGGTCTCTCTCCTCCTGTCCAGAGCGGCTGGCTGTGGTTTAATAGGGGAACAGTAAAAGGCCCGGGGCCTGTAGAACATGCACTGCATGCACTGTTAATGGTCTCCTGACCCGGGCTGGTCCCGCTACGACACTCATCTGCGTCGCTTCCTTCTGCTTTTATTCGTCCCTCTTTTACACAGTAGCTAGACTTCCTGTCTGTCTCTGTCTGTCTCTCACTCGCTTTATCTCTCTCTCTCTCTCTCTCCTGCCCAGAGCGTCTGGCTGTGGTTTAATAGGGGAACAGTAAAAAGGCCCCGGGGCCTGTAGAACATGCACTGCATGCACTGTTAACGGTCTCCTGACCCGGGCTGGTCCCGCTACGACACTCATCTGCGTCGCTTCCTTCTGCTTTTATTCGTCCCTCTTTTACACAGTAGCTAGAGACTTCCTGTCTGTCTCTGTCTGTCTCTCACTCGCTTTATCTCTCTCTCTCTCTCTCTCTCTCTCTCTCTCTCTCTCTCTCTCTCTCTCTCTCTCTCTCTCTCTCTCTCTCTCTCTCTCTTCGTCCTCTCTCTCTCTTCTCTCTCTCTCTCTCTCTCTCTTCTCTCTCTCTCTCTCTCTCTCTCTCTCTCTCTCTCTCTCTCTCTCTCTCTCTTCTCTCTCTCTCTCTCTCTCTCTCTCTCTCTCTCTCTCTCTCTCTCTCTCTCTCTCTCTCTCTCTCTCTCTCTCTCTCTCTCTCTGTGTGTGTGTGTGTCTGACCATCTTTATTATGAAGGACACAGTACTGGATCCTAATGCCTGCGGTTGAGGGTGTTTGTGGGGAAGTCAGTCAGTCGCTGTGAGGCCTCAGAAACACATGTTCAATGGAGCGTTGTCAAGCGGGCGTCTTGGCCGGTCATTGTGGTTCTGCAGTCTGTTAGCATACCACCCATGTGGGCCAGATTTAAACAGATGGCCTTGGGCCAGTTAAAAATAAGTGAGGGTAACCTTTGCAAAGTGTTGCTCATCCATGACACCCTAACCTTTGCAAAGTGTTGCTCATCCATGACACCCCCCCCCCCCCCCCCACTGTGCATAGTCCTCATCTCTCTCTCTCTCTCTCTCTCTCTCTCTGTCTCTGTCTCTCTGTCTCTGTCTCTCTGTCTCTCTGTCTCTCTCTGTCTCTCTCTGTCTCTCTCTCTGGGTATCTGGTATCCTATTCAATGTGTGGATCAGAGGAGGACTCAGGTTGTTGAAACAGGAGGTGCGCTGACTGTGGATGCTCTGGCGAAGACGCTCCAGCAGCAGGAAGCGACAGACGGACGGACGGAGGTGTAATGGAGGGGTGAGGCCGGTCCTGACGACCGAGGCCTTGGCAGGGATAGGGTAGAGGTCACGACCCCTGGTGTGTGACAGGTGTGGAGGAAGGATGTCAATGAGAG
>OLKM01001437.1:66799-76799 GCA_900291075.1 Melanogrammus aeglefinus | reverse complement strand
GCAGCACTCGCGACCCAGGGAGACAGATGCTGCGTGTTATTGGCCCGCTGACGGGCCGGGCGCTGGCTCGGCGGCTGGCGGGAGCGGCGCCCTCAGCGGGCTACGGCTCCGCTGTCGGGGTCTGGACGCGCGGCCAATGGAAGAACCCGTTGACTTATCGGCCCGCGTGCTCCTTTAGGTCCGAGCTTTATGGAGTCCTGTGTCAACACTTCCTCCGCATTGTAAAGCAAACCTCTTTTTACAAACTTCTCCTGGCGAGAGTCTGCCCCATCAGGAGCGCTCGGGACCTGCGCTCTGCAGCGAGGCGTCTGCGGTGCACAAAGTGAAGAGAATCAGGGGAGAAAAGTCTGATGTGTTGTAACTCTCTCCTGCCCCCCCTCCCCGGTCCTTTGCTGGTTTGGAGCGAGGCACACATGTGTGAACTGTTACCGGGGTACTTCCATTGTTTTGCGTCGCCTAAACAGCCCCAGCGTCAATCATAGAATACACAATCCACTTCGGTGGAGAAACTGTGCGTATTGTGTTGCACTGCTTAGGAACTGCCTTAGCGTTGGTGTGTGTGGGCTGCTGCGGTGTGTAGGGGTCAAACGGTGAGAGTGTGTGTGGGGCGATCAGTTTCCCACTGATCCTGATCGCACTGATTAGAAGCGACATCAGATTCCCTGCTGCCAGCTCCAACCGGCCATGAAATATTCCAGGGTTTATGTATGGGGACGTACAACACACACACACACACACACACACACACACACACACACACACACACACACACACACACACACACACACACACACACACACACACACACACACACACACACACACACACACACACACACACACACACACACACACACACACACACAGATGTATTTATACAATAACTTTCCCTGTTTTTTTGTGGAGCTTTTCCTGAATCTGTGTTTGTATTAAATGTATCCCTTCCAGATTCTCTCTTCTTCTGTTTGTTTGTCTGCGTCTTTTCTTAATCACGCCCATGCTTGTTTTGCTGTGTGTGTCTGTTTATCCCGCCATGCGGTTGCCATTAATAAAAGCTTGACAGAAGATGTCGGACATTCACACTCTGCCGGAGCCCTAGTTCCCACTCAGCAGCGTTTCATTGGCCGCCAGCCTTTCCATGTCGTCTGCATTGACCAATCAGAGCGACGCTGTGCAGTGTGTGGCATGGCGGCCAGACGGCCAGTGATGGCGCTGAGCGGCGGGCCAGATGCTGACGGGTAAACAAGCGGCCGCACTGGCAGGGAATCTCCCACCGGAGATAACGTGTGTGTCTCCGTGTGTGTGCGCGGTTGCTGTATACACTTGAAGAGCTCCGGGAGGGGGGGCGATCTGTTGCGGGTTAGATCAGCCCCTCCGCCCACGGAAGACGCTTTTACTTTCAAGAGGAAAGTTTGTTCCCTCGTTGGGTTGTTTCTGCACGCCTAACCCCTCTCTAAGGACCTCCTTATGCAGTGTGTGTGTTTGTTTTTCCATGTGTGTGTGTGTGTGTTTGTGTTTCTGTGTGTGTCTCCATGGGTGTGTGTGTGTGTTTGTTTGTATTTGTGTGTTTGTGTGTGTGTCCGTATGTCCATGCGTGTGTGTGTGTTTTATGTTTGTGCGTGTCTGTGTCTGTAGCTCAGTCTTCTTCTACAACATGCTGAAGTGGATCCATCCCTCCCTCCCTCCCTCCCCCCCACTTGTTTTCCCTCCCTCCCTCCCTCCCTCCCTCCCCTCTTTCTCCCCCCTTTCTCCCCCTTCCTGTCCCTCACCCAAATGTTCTTCTTAATCTCTACCTTGTGCTGACGGTGGCCTCTGTCAGTGCTCTGTCTGTCCTGGTTTAGTCTCTATTGATCTATCGATGCCCCCCCCCTGACTGGCAGGCCTCGGCTGTGGCTCTGATTGATATGGAGACAGGCAGGAAGCCCCGCCCCTAGCCCCGCCCCCGAGAACACACACACACACACACACACACACACACACACACACACACACACACACACACACACACACACACACACACACACACACACACACACACACACACACACACACACACACACACACACACACAGTTGCCCTTAGGCCAGATGTGAGGTCACATCAGCGAGGAGATGATGAGAAATGACAGCCATCTGTCCTCACACCATAATATCACTGTTTCCTCTCCCACTACAAACACCCATCTGTGTGTGTAGTGTGGTGTGTGTGTGTGTGTGTGTGTGTGTGTGTGTGTGTGTGTGTGTGTGTGGCAGGATCGTGGTTGCAGGATTCTTGAGGTTTTCAGGCATAACAAATCTTACATGTTTGCATGTTTATGTGTCTTTTAAAGACAAAGAAGACATCATAAGAAGTAGAATCCTGCGGTGGAGTCTTCATCCTTATTGGATCAGGGAGACACCGACACAGGGAGGGCGGCTTTTGAAGACGCTGATTAATAGAAACACCGTGGAGATGTCTGTCCTGCTGCCATCCAGTTCACCGCAGGACCCCTGAGGGCATGGGTTCAGCCCGCCCCACACACACACACACACACACACACACACACACACACACACACACACACACACACACACACACACACACACACACACACACACACACACACACACACGTACATACGAACATGATCCCCCCACCTCGTCGATTAATCCTCTACCCCCTGGAGACGCGGCGCCGCTTCAGGCTTATTCCTTTATTCCTTATTCCTTTCTGCCTAGCTGTGTGTGTGTGTCAGTGTGGGTCTGTGTGCGTGTGTGTCAGTGTGGGCCTGTGTGCGTGTGTGTCAGTGTGGGCCTGTGTGCGTGTGTGTCCTGGGTTAACCTCGGTGGTTGAACCAGTAGAATTCCGGTGATTCCTGATCCCCAGCGGGAGAGAGAAACATCACTCCTCCTCAACACGGACACACAAACACGGCACCTTGTACTGCAACACACCCCCCCCCCCCCCGCCCCTGACAGAGGGAGGGGGTCCTCTGAGTGTTGATCACATGGTCTGACGGAAAATGTTCCGGCGATGGGAGTTGCGCCACGTCGGTCCCGGAGCGCCGACACAGATATCACTCAGCCCTGTTTGACAGAGGGAATAAGACCCCTTTAAAACAAGTACACATAAACACACAACGCACACCAACACGCACCCAAACAGGCTCACACAACACACACACACACACACACACACACACACACACACACACACACACACACACACACACACACACACACACACACACACACACACACACACACACACACACACACACACGTTCCAGATGTCCCCCCGTAGGGCCCTGGCGGCTCCGCCCGGCGCGTCCACTTGCCGTCTCCTCTATGTAAGCAGTCAGAGCGGGGGGGGGACACGTGGGGGCTGGTTTATACAGAAGGTGGTGTTATCGTCCGGCAACCAGCTGCTGGAGAACTGTTGGGTGAGAGCGGTGGAGTCACTCTCAGCAGTGTTGCTTCACTGGTCTCTCTGTCTGTCTCTGTCTCTGTCTCTCTCTGTCTGGCTCTGTCTCTCTCTCTGTCTCTCTCCGTCTCTCTCCGTCTCTGTCTCTGTCTCTGTCTCTCTCTGTCTGGCTCTGTCTCTGTCTCTGTCTCTGTCTGTCTGTCTCTCTCTGTCTCTGCTCTGTCTCTGTCTCTGGCGCTCTCTCTCTCTGTCTCTGTCTCTGGCGCTCTCTCTCTCTGTCTCTCTCTGTCTCTGTCTGTCTCTGTCTCTGTCTCTGTCTGTCTCTCTCTGTCTCTGTCTCTCTCTGTCTCTCTCTGTCTCTGTCTCTGTCTGTCTCTGTCTGTCTCTGTCTGTCTCTGTCTCTGTCTCTGTCTCTGTCTCTGTCTCTGTCTCTGTCTCTCTCTCTCTCTCGCCCTCCTTCAGCCTCAGATAGATAAACACTGTTTCCTGCTCGAGCGGCGCAGTGTATACACTGAGGGCTGAAGGAGACGGGACGTTCCCACGGTGCCGACCTCAACCTGGGGCCGACACGTGGACGACCGAGGGACCGCCCCCCACCCGCACTCCCCAATAAACCCCCCCTCAGAACCCCCTCAAACCCTACAGCCTCCGGAAAAGACCGGTCGGGACCCGACAGAGCCAGGTCCAGTCAGGGAGGGTCTACGGCGTGGGGGGGGATTCAGGGGGGCTCGTTCCTCCGGTGGAGGGGCTTAAGGGATGGAGACCACATCTAGGGAGGAGCAGACGGGGGAGGCGGGCCCTGGGGGGTGGGGGGGGGGGTCAGAGGGCGGGTCAGGGGTCGCGCGGGAGCGGGGTGAAGAGAGCCCAGGGTCAAGCGGCTGCAGGTACCACAACACAGATGGGGCTGCTGGGTAATGAGAGAGGGGGCTGCTGGGTAATGAGAGAGGGGGCCGGGCCCTAGAGAGCTCAGAGTGGGCTCTGGGGTGCGCAAGGGAATGTGTCTCCTCGCACGGTCGTAGTGCGCATGTTTAGGAGGCCTCAGTGACAATTAGGACACACATTCCAGCTAGTATAGTAATTTATTACTTTATCAATGCCTGGACTGTGTTTTGGATTAATTATAAACAGTTTATGGGCCATATTTTATCTGTTATTTTACATACGGAGATGGTCAAGATGGTGTTAATTAGTGCAATCCATTTATGACACAAATTGGGTCTACAATCAGCAAAGAATACAAAAATAAGAAACCAAAATCTCAAAACAGAGAAAATCGGAGTGCCTTGATTGGTCTGGCAGTTCTCTGACATCGTACATGACGCTGCATAATGCAGAAGTACAACACATGTTCTCCAAACACAACTGACACACAGGTCGTTAATCATGGAGGTTTAGAGTGGCAAAGCCCCACCTGATGCACCAACGGCCCCCCGTACCCCCCGTACCCCCCGTACCCTGTTCCCCGTGTCTGTTTACACAGGAACACACACTGCTCCTGTGATTACCCGCATTACAGTTATGTCAGCGTGCGTCTCGGTTATGTTCCTTTCTCTTGATGTGGACTCCGTCGGAATCTCGAACCAGGAACACCTGTGACTAATTAGCATCGGGGGGGGTGTGTGTGTGTGTGTGTGTGTGTGTGTGTGTGTGTGTGTGTGTGTGTGTGTGTGTGTGTGTGTGTGTGTGTGTGTGTGTGTGTGTGTGTGTGTGTGTGTGTGTGTGTGTGTGTGTGTGTAACCAAAAAAAATAATGCTCTATCCGCCATTCAGTCTAACAAGCCCTTTTTCAATTAACTTGTGGGATTTTCCGTGTGTGTGTGTGTGTGTGTGTGTGTGTGTGTGTGTGTGTGTGTGTGTGTGTGTGTGTGTGTGTGTGTGTGTGTGTGTGTGTGTGTGTGTGTGTGTGTGTGTGTGTGTGTGTGTGTGAGAAAATATAACAAATAAATGCTCTATCAGCCATTCTGTCTAATACGCCCTATGCCCTCTCTGTGGGGGCCCCTCTCCATCGGGGCCCTTTGTCCCAGCAGCCCGTTGGCCCCGGAGCAGCAGCTCTCTGGGGTGTGAGCGTCTTTAAGGCATGGGGAAAGTGTTATTATGTTTAAGCTGATACAGATCAGTTGAGGACTCGGTTCGGGGAAACGCAGTCGCATTCCGGCAGAACCAGTGTTTACCAAGTCTTCCTCCCTCTTCCTCGCTCTCCCCTTCTCCCTCCTCATCCGTCCTCGTCCTCCCAGTTGCTGCAGCGCTGTTAGGTCTCTGTCCCTCTGATAGGCTAATTACCTCCTGCCCGGTCTTCTTTATGCAATAAAAATCCAATCAGGGCTCAGACAAGATGTTCAGACAAGCACTTCCTGTTTAGCGGAAGTGTCCACTAGGCTCGGGAGATAAGGCTGTTGTGTGTAAAGAAGGTAGAGGGAAAAGGAAAGACCAGATGATGAGTTTCCTTCCAAAGGTTAGGCGGGCTGATTCCAGACCATGTTTCCACCTCAGGGCGAGCGCATATCTTTGTACGAATCCTTATACACAGTTTCTGTTGTGGATGTTCTTATCACAGATAGCTGCCTGAGGACACTTCTTGGGCCAATAACAGTTCCTCTGTGTGTTGAAGGGCCAAGCTCACTTAAGTGAACGCAGACGGTAGTGAAGTGAAAAGTGGTTAACAATAAACCAAACACAACCCGAGCAGATATTGCACATCACAAAACCGGCTGTTGACATCACAAACCCAGGGCAGAACGTACATATTTTAACAATCAGTTTGAGCGTATCCAGCCTATTTTGACATCCTCTGTGGTTTTACATCATTTACATTTATGTGTCGACCGTTCACGACATTCCTGCAGTACATACCGCGATGCATTTGAAACAAGGGGATTTTGGGGTTTGGAGTAAATATTTTGGGTCACTTTGAAGATTTGAAGCATGAAGCAGCACTAAAAGAAATGTGCTGGCTCTGCAGAACACGAAGCCCCCTCTGGCTCAGTCAGACTGCCCCCACCGCCTTGACGGCTGTCATCACCTCACCCCCTTGGAAACCACTCACCATCCCTCCCTCACCCACTCACCATCAGTCCCTCACCCACTCACCATCAGTCCCTCACCCACTCACCATCAGTCCCTCACCCACTCACCATCAGTCCCTCACCCACTCACCATCAGTCCCTCACCCACTCACCATCAGTCCCTCACCCTCTCACCATCAGTCCCTCACCCTCTCACCATCAGTCCCTCACCCACTCACCATCAGTCCCTCACCCTCTCACCATCACTGTCCCTCACCCACATCACCACCCATCCCTCACTCATCCAGTCATCATCCAACCCTCACCCAGCCTCCATTCAACATCCATCCATCCCTCATCCTGTTGCCATCCAGCATCCCTCATTCAGTCACTGCACATCAGTCACCCAGTCACCATCCCTCCCTCACCCAGTCACCTTCCGTCCATCGCTCTATGATCAGCGGTCAGCTGACCCCAGGGGTGGGCTGTGTTAAAGCCCCCCCCAGCTTGTTGTTTCTGTGGCGCTGACTTCTGGTTATTGTGTCAGATGAGCCACGTTTGAGGTGGGGTGAGGGGGCTGTTCAGAGGGGGAGGGGCCTGGACACGGGGGGGGGGGGGGGGGTGAAGAGATGTCTGTTTGCGATAGGCTGGCACCGAATGCCTTTCTGGCTACTTAGTGGTGCTGTTTCTTAGGCCTGTGTTTGAAGGCCAGTTAATAATAAGGTGTGTGTGTGTGTGTGTGTGTGTGTGTGTGTGTGTGTGTGTGTGTGTGTGTGTGTGTGTGTGTGTGTGTGTGTGTGTGTGTGTGTGTGTGTGTGTGTGTGTGTGTGTGTGTGTGTGTGTGTGTGTGTGTGCGCTAGGGGTTGTGCAGTGGGATGTCTTATGTGTCAGTAGTTCTTTACATTTCTTATTGGATCCCGATGTGTCAGTTAGCGTCTCAGCATTCCTCCCTTGTACCGTTTCATCTGTCTGGGAACTTCCAGATGCCTCCTCCTCTCCTCTCCTCTCTTATATTTCACCTTTCTCTTTCCCCCTCTTATTTAAACGGACAGGATTCCGGCTGCTATCCCGCGGTGAAGTTAGAGGGAAGTGTGAGCGGAGGGGTTTCCCGTGCGCTGTCGGTCGGGGGCTTCTGCCAGAGTGGAACCACATTGAGTGTTAATTTGATGGCGGGATGTGGGGGGGCTCTGGCTTGCTTCAACCAGCCATTGAAACGTGAGGATCCCTCCGTGTTGCGGGGGTCAAAGGTCCTGAAGCATCACAGAGCCTTGAGCAGGTCTTCCAGAAGAGACGGATCACCTCGGAGTCCGATTACCTTCTAATGCGCTGATCGGCTTGGCAGCGGTTGATCAGATGCATGAGATCAACGGTGTATGAATTTATTATCTTTCATCGTGCTGTCACATGCAGGCGCGGTGCGAGAGGAAGTGAAGCGCTCTGGGGTTATCAGAACGGGCACATCGCACCTCCTCCTCCAGATGCTGTGAGGGGCCTCTAGTCCTCTCAACCTCCTGGCCATCCTGCAGACAAATCACCATGAACTGTCATTTCTCCCCAAGAGGAGACGTCATCCGCGCTCAGCGGAGCAAGAATGCATCTAGTGAGTGAGCTCAGCAGGGGGGGGTGGGGGTCAAAGGTCAGCCAGGATTACTGTAGTTCATCGCTACGCGGCCGCTGAGTGCCAATCTCACCATCGGCTGGGGGGGGGGAGGGCTGGCAGAGGTTATTAGGCAGGTGTGTGTTGCACTCTCAACACATGGGCTCCTCTTAATATTTGTGCTGAAGCTATTTTATTGGCAGCTTTCAACTATACAAGTCTTCTCATCACACATGTTACAGCTTATTCACTCACGCCAACGCACGCACACACACACACACACACACACACACACAGGCACACACACACACACACACACACACACACACACACACACAGGCACACACACACACACACACACACACACACACACACACACACACACACACACACACACACACACAGGCACACACACACACACACACACACAGGCACACACACACACACACACACACAAGCACGTACACACGTACACACATCGACATGCACACATACAAAATGTCAACATTCACGGGCTCGCTGGATCTCTGGTGTCAGGCGTTATTTGCGTCTGCGTGTTCACAGCTGTCGGTGTCTAAATAAAACACGTGAGGTTTGAGGTGCCGCCGACGGTCTGCATTGTACCTCTAAACCATCCCACTTCCTGTAGGATATACACAGGCCCCCGCCCGCCCCTCTTACCATGTGGCTCTGAACCTGAGTGCGCTCAACAGTTGGTCTAAAGAGACATGATTTCACATATCATGAATGACAACAAAATATCAAGGTACAAATTGTATAAAAGTATAAAAAACTCAGTATGACATGTATAATATTTATGTTATTATTATTTTGCCATACCTAAGGATGTCTGACCAATATAAATCAGCATGTATAATCAACAGCACTCTTTAAAGCACTCTTAACTCAGAAATAATTGTTTTCAGTTCAATGTCAACATAGTCTTATCTTTATGTAATATATATTCACAGTAAATCAAAACCCTCTGACGTTGGCTAAGCTATAAATGTACTTTTCCGGCTTGGTGCTGTACTGTTGCTAGGATCGTTAAAAGTGATTTACCCTCATTCCAATTAGGTGACTTTAATATAATTCTCTCATAAACCTTTGGACGCAAACATAAACTCAAACTGGCCATGGCCAGCCTACCAGTAATGACCCGCTCTATAGTGCCAGCCAGGACCCTGTCTGTGCAGCAGGCAGTGGAACAGAGATGTCTGCTGAGGCTTACCAGTTGGCCATTTGTTCCACCCAGATCTGGAAGGAGTTTACCCCTTCACCTGTTCACGGTTAGCATCAGGTAATAGATAGCACACTTGATCGAAAAATACTTGTTCCCTTTTCCATGTTCTTATTCTAGAGATGGCAAAGCTTGCGATCGTTTTCTTTACTTTATTTGACTTTATTCCTCCAAACCGACGGAGGGGACGACCTGCACCTCAGGGACTGGAGGGGAGATGCTTGTGTGATGGTGCGAGGGTGTCGTGGGAGAAGGTCTGCTTTGCGTTGGGAGTTGGAGGACAGGAGATGAGATTAAAGGGAGTGTAATCGAGTGTCACGCTGCTTCCGGCCGCAGGTGGACTCCAGGGTTCCACCTGGATCCAAGCTTCCAGAGTCGTCCAAGAGCCATGTGCTCCTTCAATCCAACTCTCGCTTCAATGCCGCCACGTTTTATTACGTTAGGGGTTTGTCGTTTGGCCGACGCGTTGGGTCCCAGTCCCTCTGGTTGAGGGAGATCGGGGTCATTGGTGTTCAGTCCTGAATATTCACTCAAAGGCTCCACTAAGAACAAGTCAAGGAAACGTCAGATTCTGGTCAAAAGGCAGAGAGCTTCTGGGTTTGAGGTCCAATGAAGGCAATCCTTCCTTGACCATCTGTCCCCTCCATCCCATCCCTCCATTGTGTCAGCCCCCCCCCCACGCCCTATTTTATCTCCCCCAAGGCAGAGTGTGTGTTCAAGATTGGAACTCCAATTTCAAATCCAATTTTAAATCAAGTTGA
>OLKM01001437.1:60624-66774 GCA_900291075.1 Melanogrammus aeglefinus | reverse complement strand
GGCTCCACTAGACAATCACAGTCAAGAACACTGTCTCAGATTTGGTCAATAGTAGAGAGCTCCCTGCGGCTGTCTGAGCGGTCCATTGAAGCATCCTTCCTTGGACCATCTGTCCCCTCCATCTCATTCCCTCCGTTGGGTTCAGCCCGCCGACTAACGCCCTATTTTATGGTCCCCCAAGGCAAGAGTGTGTTCCAAGATTGGAACTCCAATTTCAAATCCAATTTTAAATCAAGTTGATTTAGGAGAGAGACGTGCTGGGATAGCGATCAGTCCGGGCCCGTGCATCACCGTAGAAAACAGGACCAGATATAGCGTGAAACCCGAGTCCAGCCGCTCCTTGCGTTAATCCCTTCATACTCCACAAGGACCCTGCACACCCCCGTGGAACGGAGCTGGCCGCTCAGGGGAGCCCGCGCCCAAGTGCCGAGCAGCTGGGGAGAGGAATCACAGGTCAACCCGTGTCACTGTCGCTCCGTTTAGACGGTACGTCGGCGTGACGTCAGGCGGCTCGGGCCTTCGCTGGAGCGGCCGCCTCCTGACTCCAGAGTAACATTAGGAATACATCCTCCTCTTTCTTTGATGCTTCCCTCTCTCCTTCTGCCTTGCATGGTCTCCCCGTCTTCAGCGGTTGTCTCTTCAGCTTCACTCCGAGGGGATGTTGTTTTATTGTTTCCCTCTCTCTGCTGGAGCGATAAACGTAACCCTTTCTCACGTCCCAGTCGCTGCAGCCCCACGGCCTCTCCCTGCACGTGCAGCGCAGGCCGCCATGGGGCTGCTGCTGCAGGTTTGTTTCCTATTAACAACAGCGCTCTACATAAGTCTATCTCCCGGCGGCCCGTGCAGGGCGCTCCACCGATGTATTGCATTGATATTTCATCAAAGAGAAGAGTTTAAAAGCGGCGCAGTACAGGCATCCGGCTCCACCATATCAAAAGCATGCGGCTCGCGGGCCAGATATACGTGTGAGAGCCTCCACTGGTTTGCAAACATAAGCTCCAACACAAAGTTTTTTATTCTTCACATTTTCTTTCGTCTTCCTGATCCCTCGTGGGGTAAAGGGGTTTTGACGTGGGCAGGTTATTATGGGCTGCTGTCTCCTGGTGGTGACTTCATCACAGCCAGACAAAGGCTTCAGCTGGCTACGCTTCACAGAACAACCCCGTTTTGGGTTCGTAAAGCAAGGCATTAAGTCCTTCCTGCCCCCCCTACCCTCTCACCTCTGTCCATTTGATCTGACATGTACCATGGATGTGTAGAACACACACACACGCACACGCACACACACATAATCATTCTGATCAATCTCACGCTGACTTGTTGATTGGAAGTGAATCCAGGCTTATTGTTGTCTGGATGCTCATTTCCTGCTTCTTACACTTCAGTTCACACAGACACACACACACACACACACACACACACACACACACACACACACACACACACACACACACACACACACACACACACACACACACACACACACACACACACACACCCCACGCCCAGGGGTCAGATTAAGGAGCCATTGGAGTCAAAGGTTACAAAGTCGCTCCTGTCACACCATGCTGTTGTGGGTGTTGAGGGCCTGTTGTGTTGACTGCGTGTGCGTTGACTATCCAGTGTGTGTCGGTTCAACTCCAGGAGCAGAACCGAGAGCGGGGGGGGGGGGGGGGGGGGGTCCAGGCAGCTGTGGGGAGCAGGGGTCTGTGTTGATGAGGTCTTAATCAGGGTGCTTACAGTTGAGGTCAAGGGTCACTGGGTGATGCTGGGTTTTGATTAGGCCCCTGGGAACCTGAAAGGGCCTGGGGGAGTCGAGTCAGCATGTAGGGCCACAGTCCCCTGAAACAGCTCAACTCTGGCCCTTATTGGACCTAGCAGATATAAACACACACACACTCACACACACACACACACACACACACACACACACACACACACACACACACACACACACACACACACACACACACACACACACACACACACACACGCACGCTCTGATCACTAATTGGGGGCAAGTGAAAACAAGTAGAAATTATATACAGTACATGATTCATTTATTGTCCTTCCAACAAGAATGTACTTTACTGATTTTAAAATGGCGTTCTCACACTACTCCAGATGCACTGATGCTAAAGAGCACACACACACACACACACACACACACACACACACACACACACACACACACACACACACACACACACACACACACACACACACACACACACACACACACACACACACACACACATGCGTGTTCACACTGTGATGTGGGTCGTTGCCACCGAGCAGACAATAACATGATGGGGGCGCACCCATTACAACTCAGCCACAATAGCACTCCCCCCCCTTTCACACATAGTCTCACATAAAGCTAAACAATCCCCTCTCCTGTCCGCAGTTTACAAGGAGTTCATAGATAGCGGGCCGACGTGGCGGCCTGCTATCTCTGCAGGGGTACTCCAGAGATAGGGGTAGTCTAGTAAGGCCTCATGTCATTTCGACTGAATGAATAACGAGAGGAATGCTGAAGACAGCCCCACTCCCCACACGCTGAGATGTTTGATGCCCGGCCAAGACGCCCGGAGACCGTCAGGATGTCTCAGATGCCGCGCTCGAGGTCAGATGATGCGTGGCCAGCAGTTGTACATATCGCCGTGTGTGTGTGTGTGTGTGTGTGTGTGTGTGTGTGTGTGTGTGTGTGTGTGTGTGTGTGTGTGTGTGTGTGTGTGTGTGTGTGTGTGTGTGTGTGTGTGTGTGTGTGTGTGTGTGTGTGTGTGTGTTCAGTTGTCTGAATGTGAGGTCATGGACCAGCAATAAAACAAATTAGTATCTTTTTCTTGGTTCTTCTCGTCGTGGAATCACCCATGCAGGACGGATCTTGCCTCGAGTGGTGAAGCAGGTGGATCTCCTTGGACCCCCTCAGACATTACGTCACGTTTAATTCACAATGAGTTACACCGGCGAGATGGGAGTAATGGGAATTCAGGATTCCATCTTTAAAGCTTACTTTTCCCTTAAACTCCTAATTGTTGTTGAAGATAAGGAGAAGGAATAATATAAATGTCAGTTCTTCTGCCATAACTGCTCATCTCTTTCTCCATCTTACTCCCTTCGAGGCGGTCATAGCCTCTCACTGATTCCCCTAAAACTCACAATTCGCAATCTAAATCCTTCATCAATCCCAAAGCATCCCTTGATATAGATCCACATCAGACCTCTCACTCCGTGTGATAGCCACCAGCTGTCGGGTCTGGAGGAAGAGAGGTGCTTCCCACAGCTCTGACCTTCTTTGTTAAGAGAGCCTCTCTGTCTCTCAACAACAGGAACGAGTTGAGTGTTTATTGTCTCCCAGGGTTCTGCGTGCTGGTGTTTACTGGAGTCTGGACTGTTGTGGCATTCGTCAAATCACCCCCCCGAAGACCGATAGACTCGAAGACTGTTTCAAAAAGGATCAGAGTAGCACAGCGGACTGTGGGATGCCCAGACGGGGTCTGGAAGTTTCTACGGATTGCTGGGTGAGATGGATCCTGTGTTTCCACGCTGGACTCTCTGACTCAGACCTCTTCCTCCCCCCAGCGCCCGATGGGGCAACAGGAGTCATAAATCGGTTTGCTGCGGATCCTCTTGTCGTCTTGCGGGATGCGTTTACGCGTTCCAGTGCTCCCCTCGCCTTTCGTCCTCCCCTCGTTCTGAAGCCATCGGTCCCACATCGAGATGAAACGGCCCGAGCTGCCTGTAGCAATATCGCCCCTTTCATCGGGACATTTATTTATCAGCAACCGTCAGCCAATTCAACCCAATACTTCAACACATCCACTTCGCTTTGCATATCATAAAGTGCTCCTTTGATGCCCGTGGTGAGGGTCAGAGGAAGAGGAGTTCCTCACAGAAGAGGAGGGGTGGCTGGACGCACGGATGGAGTCCGTTATTGACTGTTGCTCTGTGTTTTTGTGCGCTGGTTTGTTTTGCCTGATTGTGAATGTTCTCGTTGGTAGACATAGCATGGAGGCATGCTGCTGGCAGGCTGTTAAACACGCCACACTCACACATGTTTGTGCTCATGCTGTGCCATGCACAGACACACACACAGATGCGTGTGTAAACAGGCACATGCACACACATGCACACACACACACAAACAACCGCACACTCACGTGCGCACCCACTTGAGAAGCAAACGTGGCTTGATCAAATCCAGATTTGTCCATTTCATACTTGACTTGCTAAATCTCCCTGTCCAGAGAATCTATAGAAGTTATTATACGCCGTGCTAAACCCTACAGCTCCCCCCTGCACCAGAACGGCCTGTCGGAGGCCATTCCTGTCAAACCCTCATATTAGGAGGTAAAACGGCACGTACAGGGGGGGGTATCGTGACCAGAGTCAGAGATCAGATCCATACCCCAACTGTGAGAAATCAAAGCATCGCCAACGCGTGTCCAAACACCGAGACACGTGTTCATTCATTCATCAATCATTCTAATTAATAATGGCATAGTGGTTGATGCATGGGGGAGGTGTGTGGCTCGGGGTAGGCTGCTAACCCGACGGTGAAGGGGTGAATGTGAGGCAGTATTGTAAAGCGCTTCGAGTGGCCACTAGTTAGCTCTAGTTACCATTAACGATCACATACTGATTCAAATCCTCTCATGACAGGGCCGAACGGCCTGGCTAGGAACCCCGGGGAGGCCCCCGAGGCTCTCAGGGTCCCCCCACCCCCCCCGGGGTTAGGTCACCACTCACCCCCCGCCGCTGGCCACGCCCCGCCTGCTGATTTAGGCTGGGGGTCCCGTCGATAGAGATCAGCAGCCTTCCGCCAGCCCCGCGGGCCCCTGTTTGTTCGAGGACTTAGCGTTGTCCCAACAACCCCGTTGTCGAGCCCCCGTCCCCCTGCTCCCCGTAACTAGGTGACCCACAAGCGGCCGTGATCAACGGGCACGGCTGAGGGACCCCGGGGGGCCGGATGGAGCTGATAGAGACGTCAGCGCTGTACCCACACAGCTGGCCCGTCTGGCTGGAGAGGGCTGGGGTGGCCCGTGGGGGACATGGTACACGGACTCAAGGCGCTCTACAATACCGCCTCACATTCACCCATTCATGCACACATTCACACACAGACGGCGGACTCAACCACGCAAGGCAACAGCCAGCTCGTCAGGAGCAGTTGAGGTGAGCTGAGGTGCCTTGCTCAGGGACATGTCGACACGGGCAGGGGATCGACCTAGCAACCTTCCGATCACCAGCCAACCCGCTCTACCTCCTGGGCCACGTGCCGCCCGATATCAATCGATAATGGTCTGATGGGTGGATTCCCTGATTGATTATTGATAAAGCTGTGCTAAGTTTGTCCTGAAGTGCTTTGGTTGTGGAGCAAGGAGCATTGTGTTCCCTTAAAGAATAAAAGACAGATGGGGCTCCCATTTCGTCCTGTGGTGTTTTGGTTCTTTGTCCTTTTGTTGTTGCGAAGGCTCTTCATAAAACCCCGTCTGGGGGAGATGATGACAGAGGCTTGGCAGAGGCGTCCCAGCTGCCAGCGGTGGCCAGATGGGGGACAGACGTGTGCGCCCACTCCCTGCTGCAGCAGTGACAGCTGAGGCTCAGCTGTCAACCTGGGAGAATAAGGATCAACGGATAGAAGGGAATTCATACCATGGATCAGAGAAAGGCTCTGGTGGAGGGTGAACGAGAGAGTGGGGGGAGGATGGAGACAGGAGGCAGAAGAATAACGCTTTTCACTCAAATTAAAAAGATTAAAGAATGAAAACAAACAGGGGGTTAAAGCAGCAGATCTGGTATTGATAGCCCAATCTGCCGTTCACAGGTGCCGATCTGTTTCCCCGAGAATCCCCCACGGGAGGACACCTCGCTCCACACACCATCACCTCTGCCTCCATTTAGCGTCTCAGTGTTGGACCTCCGTTCCCTCCCATGTCCCCCCCCTCCTTATCCGTCCTAGTGTCTCCTTTTGTTCCTTAATACCATGCTACGGTACTCTCGACTGATAAAGATTCCCACATTTCTACCGAGCTTAAAAGGGACGGGGATAGGGGATGGTGTTTTATTCGCCAAGCGAGCCTTTTAATAGACTGCAGACGCGCCGCGTTCGTGACTCGTCGTCAGATCTCATTGGCTCAGGGCTGT
>OLKM01001437.1:48124-55624 GCA_900291075.1 Melanogrammus aeglefinus | reverse complement strand
TCAACGTCGACCCTCCGTCATTGCAGGTATGTACTCGATGTTTCTGACTGTCGCTCTCTCTCCATCTCACTCACCCACGCTCCTTCCTCCCGCCGTTGCCCAGTACTTCCCAGTACTCCCAACACGTCCCATGCGATGGTACCGTCTGTTCCTATGTTCGTGTGTAAACCCCCATCAAGGGTAATCAAAGTTCTCTCTTGTCGGACCGTATCTCGGGACAGTTCACCGGGCCGTGAATGTGGCGGTGATCAGGACCTGGCCCTGTGGGTGACTTCAGCCTGCCTCAGCTTCCTCTTCTGTTTGAGTCACTGTGTGACACGGCTGTGATTCAGAGCTGCTATAAATACCCGGTAATGTGTCCTAATACGAGCCGTCGACTTGTCCCGGCTGGTTAGAACAATACAAACACGGCAACATCCAATCACACCGACTCAGGGATAAACAACCTCGGAGAACGGCAGTGTTTGTGTGTGTGTTTGTACATCTGTGTGTGTGTGTGTGTGTGTGTGTGTGTGTGTGTGTGTGTGTGTGTGTGTGTGTGTGTGTGTGTGTGTGTGTGTGTGTGTGTGTGTGTGTGTGTGTGTGTGTGTGTGTGTGTGTGCGAAGTTACACCAGAATGCATGCCAACACATGTCTAAGTGCTTCCTGATGGGAGCTGTGTCTTGATGCGGTTTGTCCCGACAATGAGACATTGATAAGCAGCCCTCTTCCTCGCCGATCACACACCAGCCCCCCCCTACCTCCACCCTCCACCCTGCGCGCTAGCCCCCCTCCCCCAGGGGAGCTCTTGACGCCCGGGGGTCTGAGGAACGGCTTGTCTCCTAGGAGGCCATCGTGCCATCCTGCTGTAAGATGACTCACCCTGGAGGAAGGCGACGACGTAGAGTCAGTTTATGTAAACCGGGGGCCATGATAATTGTGTGACATGTATTTAGTCTGATGGTCTAAGTAGGTGAACGCCCCTCGGTGAGTCACACGGCACACAATACAACCCCTGCACGAACCAGACTGTGTCGATGTGCTGGCTGACAGGAGACCAAACCGTTTCTGGTGCGCTCCATGTCACGTCGTAACCCCCCGACCGGACGGTACCCTATTTCTGGTCCCGAACCAAGAATCAAACGCCGACTTCGGGTGAGGCCGGTCTAGGGGTTAGTCCGGCTCCATGTTTGTCGCATGCATGTATGTATGGTGAGGCATGCGTGCCGCATGCCTCACCATACATACATGCATGCGACATACACAAGCCCTCACCATGTCACCCCTCAGAGCGGCGGCCCGAAGCCTCCCCAGCGCTGCAGGACGGGGCCTCCGGGGGAAGTGGGCCCAGCTTGCCCCGGCACTTCAAAAGCTCATGCATACAGTACAACAATAAACAGCAGGCCGGCTCGCTGTCGGCCGCGGACTGTAGAATCCAAACAAACCATACAAAGCAAATAGGACCCCCACCACCCCCACCTCCTCCACCGCCACCACCACCGCCACCACCACCACCACCACCCCCCCTCTCACCCTTTCCCTAGACTCGATGGATGTCTGCTGGTGGGGTGCGCAGTGTGTGTGTGTGTGGTGTGTGTGGTGGTGTGTGTGTGTGTGGGTGTGTGTGGTGGTGTGTGTGTGTGTGTGTGTGTGTGTGTGTGTGTGTGTGTGTGTGTGTGTGTGTGTGTGTGTGTGTGTGTGTGTGTGTGTGTGTGTGTGTGTGTGTGTGTGTGTGTGTGTGTGTGTGGACCGTACTCTCTGCTGTGAGGTCGTAGGCGGAACTGACTGCACAGACTTTTCCAGCAGTGATTTCCCATGATGCATTGCAAATACAGTTGGATACGATTGGATCAGGGGGACTTGGAGTTTGGTGTATAAAGTTAAAAGAGGCTTTGGTTAACTCGGAGTAGGGCTTTAAGTTAGGTGGTAAACATTCTGTAACTGCTGCTACTGAAGTACTCCCGACTCTGTTCTCCAGGGACCAAGTCCAGGAGATAGGATGAGAGTTATTTCTAGATTTGCGCACTTTTATATTGAAGAACCGAAAACACATTGCAAACACATTAACGCCCTGAGCCTCTACTGTGTGTGCGCCGTGTAGGGTACACTTGGAACACGGTCCGATGTAAAGCAAACCTTATTGCCTTCAATCAGACTCCTGTGTTCAGTCTTCAGACCATGAGGCTCTTGTTCAGGAATATCAACCATAGGGCACGTTTCCATCCTCCTGACTCCCTTATTTATGTTGTGTGAGGGGGGCTCATTGTGTCGGCCATTTAATACACGGCTCCAAACAATGTGGTGTGATGTTTCATGCTCAGGTCACAGACCACAGCCGTGGAGAAACAACGGCCTGCCCTCTCCCTGGGCCGTGGTATAGTTAATACAGATGGTTGGGTCTGTTGATCACGCACACATGCACAACCATAACCATTTATACACGCACACGTACACACGCACATGCACATAACCATGTATACACGCACACATACACACGCACATGCACATAACCATGTATACATGCACACATACACACGCACACATAAACACACACAGGCACATACACATGTATACATACACACACGTATGCAAATATGCACACACACACACACACACACACACACACACACACACACACACACACACACACACACACACACACACACATACAAATACACACACACACACACACACACACACACACACACACACACACACACACACACACACACACACACACACACACACACACACACACACACACACACACACACACACACACACACACACACACACACACACACCCTGCTCTCAGCCTCCTACACTGCCCCATTGTCTCCCTGTGGTTTATGATTTATAATATATATTGCCCTTCCTCCCCCCTTACTCACTCCCCCACACCCCCTATGTTCCTCAAGACAGAAGAACAGTATAGTACTATCACGCAATCCCCCCCCACCCATCCACTGTCACCATGGATCATGCTCTCTCTCTCCCTCTTCCTCACCCTCTCTCCCTCTTCCTCACCCTCTCTCCCTCTCTCTCTGTCTGTCTCTCTCTCTCTCTCTCTCTCTCTCTCTCTCTCTCTCTCTCTCTCTCTCTCTCTCTCTCTCTCTCTCTCTCTCTCTCTCTCTCTCTCTCTCTCTCTCTCTCTCTCTCTCTCTCTCTCTCTCTCTCTCTCTCTCTCTCTCTCACATGGGGAGGGTCGGGGGTGTGAGGATTTATTGATCCCAACAGGTTGACGTTAAACCCTCCATCCCGCCCTCCCTCTCCTCTCCACCCAGCGCTCCACACAGCGCTCCACCCAGCGCTCCACACAGCGCTCCACCCAGCGCTCCACACAGCGCTCCACCCAGCGCTCCACACAGCGCTCCACCCAGCGCTCCACCCAGCGCTCCACCCAGCGCTCCACCCAGCGCTCCACCCAGCGCTCCACCCAGCGCTCCAAACCCGGAGCCCAGAATAAAAAAAAGGCCAACGTTAGCGCATTCCTCTGCCCAGGACTTGGCTGCGTCTCCCCCCGGGACGCTGGTTCCCACGAGGTGTGAGGACTCCAGACGGGATGCGGGTGGCTGCTCCCAGCCCCCAGGCGTGTGAGGTCTGGGGCGCCCGGCCCGCGAGGGCTGAGCGTCTCTAACCACCGGGCGCCTTCCCCCCCGGGACCAAGGGGAGGCCAGCCGTGCAAACGAGCTGCGTGGCTCGCAGGCTGGCTTGTGTTTGTTGTCGTCGCCCGGTGGTTTGGTTGTCAGGGGTTTAGCTTTGAGTGCTTCCGCCGACGGCCCCGGGCTGCGGTGCCGGGGACTGGGGCCCCGGAGCCACTCTGCCACGTTAAGAAATGACAACTTTTCATTTTCTTTTTGACCAAGGCGGGGCTGGACAGGGAATACAAATTTGACAACGAGCATAACTTTTAACATTTAAAGATGTATAACAACGTGACAATAATCTTTTATTGATACTATTCATAATATTAGTATAATATTATATATATATTTACGTATATTATATATGTAAAATATGATCATTATATTCAATATGTGAATAATACAATAATTCTCAACTGAAATGGTTGTGAAAATTCAGCCCAGCTCTCTAAACGGTGAACAAGACAACAAGACCTCCTCTCTCCTTTGAGAGACAGGAAGATGTGGTCATCTAGCAGAGTGGGGCCAAGAGAGACACAGTGGAGAGAGGAAGAGAGAGACCAGCTCTGACTCCCTGAAGTACAGAGAAGTACGAGTGGACCGTGTCAGGCTCGAGGTGACTTTCACAGCGCTCAAAGAATCCAGTGAGGGACCAGGGGGGGGGGGAGCTGCAGGAATCCATGGCAGATGTTTCAAATCGAGGTCCAGACATATTTTAAAGAGAAGGACGACTTCATCATGTCATTTGAGCCTGGACAGAGCCTGCTACAGACACAAGCAGAACACGACTGAAACACTCATCCAGAGAGAACAGAAAGTAAAGAACAAACAGCTTGTGGCCGAGGGGAAAAGCCAAATCCACCGAGATACTGAAACATATCCTCAAACCTGATCAAACCAGGGAGGAACCCAAGATATCATACCATTATATAGGCAGATATTCAGAAGACGTTCCTCCTGGATGGAGGGAGATCAGGATTTACACCAAGTACTGAGGCTCTTATCTGTGGAGCTCAACTCAGGAGATAGAGCAGTTGTGTTGAAACCGAAAGGTTGCTAGTTCAAACCCCAGCTCCTCCTAGCTGAGTGTTGATGTGTCCCTGAGCAAGACACTTAACCCTAACTGCTCCTGACCAGCTGGCTGTCACCTGGCATGGTTGACTGCCGTCGGTGTGTCAATGTGTGTATTAAACGATGGAGGTCGCTTTGGATAAAAGCGTCTGCTAAATGTCCTAAAATGTAAAAAAAAAAAAAAGAAGACATTTAGCGTCTGCTAAATGTCCTAAAATTTAAAAAATGTAAAAAAAAAAAAACAATGGCTCCAGCAAGACCATGGGAAAGAGAAACAGGGCAGTGTTTCAAATGAGAACAGGATTACATTCAATCCTCCACCTTGGTGCCCTGACAGCTCCCAGGAGCAGATGAGGCTACGGAACAATGAAACAAAAACAAAAACCACATTTGATTTAGAACTCGAGCATGAGTTTCAAATTATTGGAGAAGGCCAAATCATTCAGGCTCTTCAGCTGAACTCGTACAACCATCACTCTGGAAGAACCAGGGATACGTGAGACGGAGGAACCCAGGAGTTATTGGAAGGAGGGAAACGGAGATCGGAGATTCTTGACGAACAAAAGGGGGAAGATGGATGAGGCTGGGACGATCGGATTAACTCTATGGAAACACAACAGGTGGGGGAGGCGCCCCGTGCAGTTTGGCGTTGAAGACGAGGAAAATATCAAACCACTTCTCCTGCAGAAATGTAGCTGTTGTGTTTGGCAACAGTACACATGGATTTACTAATACTAATAATGTTCTAAAACGTATTCTTTCCTCACATGGACAGAGTAACAGAAATAGATGAGGCAACTGCCCAGCTACTGTTCGGGGAGGTTTGAGTTTGATGAAACACACCTGAATCCACGGGAACCGAGATTAGCCGGGAGGTCATTGAAGTTCCAAATGTTAGGCAGTCTCTCTACTTACACGTAGCGGGGTGCACTCATTGATATACTGTATGTTGGTGTATGATTTGTAGTCATCCCATCCTGCCAAGTTTTGAAGAGAATCCAGCTTTACGTCCCTCCCCCCGTAGCTGTCCACATCAGACACGAAAGAGAGTTTGAGATGCCAAAGAGTTTGAGAGATCGGTCCATAATTGAATCTCTCAACAATAAACTAATGCAGGCTGATAATTATTAGCTCTATTTATCTGCTTTAAGAGTCAAAGTAAGCAGACAGTCGCCGGGCAGACAGCACGGAGACAAGGCTGTGGGGAAGCAGGAGGGAGGACTGCAGCAGATGCTATCTGGAGGCTCAGCTCTTTTCCAAAACCACTGACCTCTGTAAACGGACGATGAAAACCAGGAGATACTTTATATTCAGATTTCTCCTTCCTCGCAGTCAGCCACATGTTTAGCAAATACGAAGACGGTGTGTTTGTGTGTGTTGTGTGTGTGTGTGTGTGTGTGTGTGTGTGTGTGTGTGTGTGTGTGTGTGTGTGTGTGTGTGTGTGTGTGTGTGTGTGTGTGTGTGTGTGTGTGTGCGCATGGCATTCATACACACAAGCATGCACTCCCAGCCACTCACCTCTCTCTGCGATGTTTCGGGACAGGTGAATGTAACGTAATGCACCCCCCAATCACAGAACGTTCCTGGATTAGACTCAAAGCCAGCCTTGTTTCATTTCTCCAGCCAGTGCTTCCAATAAAAGAACTACACAAACAATCCCCAGCTGCCTGCTGGAGAAACCGTCAGCTCCGCCACATAAAACTGCATCCACTTAACGGTGATGGTCACAGCTAGGGGCTGGGATGACGTTTATTAAAATAAGACATAACGTGGTCGCGCTGGCACTCTTTTCATTAGAAATCACTCAACCAATCACATTCGGGGGATTGGCATGCACACGCATTCCGACACACTGAGCATGTTTTCTTGGTGCTTGACGTTTCCCCCTTCTGATACGCGTGTGCGCGCACGCAGTGAAACGGAGAGCGTGTTGTTTACTGCAGAGGGCATAGATTCCTCGTGGTCAGAAAACTGACCCGTGCCATGGAACACCAGCCGTCCCTGCAGTGTAATTTAGTTTTCCCTTTCTGTTAGTCAGCATTGTTCGGCATGCAGGAGAAGAAAAACAGGGGTATGGGAACATGGAGCCTGGAACAGCTCGACCCGGCGGATTATTTCTGATCTATCGACTCGGCAGCGATTCTTTCACCATATGTTCCTTCTGAAGGAGGATGGGAGGAATTTTGGGAGGCAGCGATTCACCTTCGGGGCGCGGGGGGGGGGGGGGGTTCTGCTGCACCTCATCCTCCTTGGGCCCGGGATCAGAACCAATCAGCCTCTGGGGGGTTCTGCTGCACCTCATCCTTGGCCCGGTCAGAACCAATCAGCCTCTTCGGGACGTCATGTGGTTCACCCAAATGTGTTATCACCCTAGGTGGCAGAGAAGCTTTGTGTGTGTGTGTGAGTGTGTGATTGTGTGAGTGTACATGTGTGTGCGTGTGTGCGTGCGTGTGTGTGGGTTTCCAGACAATGTAATAAAAAGATAATAACTTGTAGAAGCAAGATTGGAGAAAAATAGAGCGGGGGGGGAGGCAAATAAGTCAAAAGGACGACAGAAAATATGAAATAATAAGCAGAAGCAGACGAGAAATCTGTGAGAATCCCCGTTCAGCCCCGGAGTGTCTGGGGGCGCAGTCTGCCGGCCCCGGACCACCCCCCCGCTGATGGATGCGGTGTGAGAATGTCCTCCACAGCCGGGGGTCACCCAAGGTAGGGCTGCTCCCCCTAGCACCTGTTGGGCCCCCCCAGGCCCCCTGGCATCCCGGGGCCCCCCCACCCCCCTCCCGGGGCCCCTCCACCCCCCTCC
>OLKM01001437.1:23836-46538 GCA_900291075.1 Melanogrammus aeglefinus | reverse complement strand
GTTGTGTGTGTGTGTGTGTGTGTGTGTGTGTGTGTGTCTGCACCCACATGTGTGTGGTACCCGTAAAACATGGCTCAAACAGTAAATGTAATGTATCCCATAATAACGGTTGTTGCCCTCTGTGCTCATTTGTCCAGCAGCCAGGGTGTCCTTGACCACGCCCTGGGGGTGCGGACCACAAAGGGACCCTGCAGTGGGGCTACAGGGAGGTGTAGTTGTAGGGCCGTGGTGAGGCATCACCTCCATGTGCCACAGATGGCCCACTGCCTCTCGCTGCAAGCCGCCACTTACAGACCAATCTGTTTCAAGCTCTGCTTTGGTTCTCCTCACTCGCTCTCGCACGCAAACACGCACACATGTATAAGCACACGCTTACGCATGCACACACGCCTACACACACTGACTGGAAAGACGACACACACTCGGACACTCTAACACACACACACTGTCTCACACACAAAAACACACACTGACACAAACACATCACACCTATTCTGACACACAAGCACTACACACACACACTCATACATATTAGAAACATGTCTATGAGATGGTAGTACAGATTATAGTTCTAATCATCTATCATAGTGTGGCCTGCTGTTGATTTAAAACTTAACATCCTTAACTTATAAAAGTATTATTGGCATGTATTGGCTTTTAAATGTGATTTTTTTTTTGTGCATATATATGTATATATATTTTTTTCAATTATATATATACATAATTGAAAATTATTTGGGTCGTTTTTTACCTCATGACGAATGTCCAGCTGTGTGTTATTAGACTTACAGCCACAAAAGGTTAGCGGTTTGAGTCAATGTAAATTTGTGCTTCGTAAATTATAAATAGAGCAGAGTTAAATTAACTCAGATGTTATCGGACAACTCGGGATGTACGAGAACATCGGATGAAGCAAAGAGCCTCACTGGACCGGGGAGGATTCAGCCACTGGCCTCCATCCACACCCAGGATGTTCTGTCAGGAATCACTCCCGTCAGATTGAACCATTTATGACATGAAATGGTAATATAGTTGAGTTTGGAGGCATGGTTCCACTCTTTTCTAGTGCTCCGTGCCGTAGGATCTAAAGACGAGAAAGAGTCGGAGACAGAATACCAACATTTGACAACAGGGAGCCCTGTACACCCCCCAGGGGGTACGATATCTCAACCCCCGTACAGGTCACACACAGAGCCGACCCAAAGCAGGTGGAGGGTGGGCCGAATGGAGCTCAGCACACTTACTTTCGCAGAGTGTGTGTTTGAGATTGAAGTTCTTAAACTGGCCTCCTATCAGTGTACTTGCGTCTGATTGGACATTGTTAGCCGTCAGCTGATAAGGGGCATGTGACTTGAATCTCCCGCCAGATCTAGCTCCGCCCCTTCGCTGACGGCCGCCTGCCCACGGGCCGCTAATCACTCTGTCTCCTACTCTGCGTCCCGGGCCTGTTGACCTGCGGATGTAGAACGTGTAGTTAGACCATGTGTCCCCACAGGGGGGTCATTGGGTTCAGTGTGTAATGATGGGGAGGGTCAGCCAGATGGGACTGTTATTTTAAAGAAGTTGTTTTTTGTCGGCTTACAAAGTGCAGCAATCAGGGACGCCTGCGTTCGCTCCCTCATTCGCCTTACTCCTCGTTCGCCATCACTCTGCCCTTCTTAGTGAGCTGACAACAGATTGATTACCGATTACAAATCAATTAGTGACTGATTGGCCCAGAGACCATGAGACCCAGAGTTATTGATGGCTAATTATCTAACCCGAACGTCCTCCCTCAAAACACTTGCTGTGTGTTTCCACATGTGGACTCACGTGGACCCACTCCAAGCGCCACAAATCCCCACTTGCCAAAAGTTGGATACAAATCACACAAACAGCCCAGCTGGGAGCCAATCACAGTGTGTGTAACTTCCAGACCCGACCACCGCGTCGGCCATCGAAATCAAGCCGGGGTCTGGCTTCCCAACGTCTCTGAACAATGTCAGAGTGGACACGGTGTTTAAGCCCCCGTGTGTACGCCCCGTCCCGGCTCTGGCGGAGCCTCATCAGCCAGTGATTGGGGTGATGGTCGGGTGCCTCTGCTCGCCCCTGTAGCGTAGCAGCCGCGCGATGGGCTGGCACGGCCCCGGACACTCCTGTTCCATGTTACTGCAGGCCTCTGCTGCTGGAGCGAGGAGCCGTGAGGAGGCCCTCCGTGGTCTAACGGTCTGGGGGAGGGAACCGATAAGGGGTCCCTCCCTTAAGGTTAGTAAACTCCACACTAAAGGGGAAATGGGGTGAAGCTTGTAGGAGCAAAGGATGATTGTAGGGGATGGTGGTGGTGAAGGTGGTAATGGTGGTGGTGGTAATGGTGGTGGTGGAGGTGGAGGTGGTGTTGTATATGAGAGCCCGTTTGGCTGCTGTTTGCGTTCCTGTGTTTGGTGTATCTGGGTTGGGTGTTTCCATTAGGAAGGGAAATAATGGATTTGGACTTGATTACAATTATGATCTGTCCTTTCCTTCTCATTCTGGGCTTTTTGTGAATAGAAACAGAGAGAATAAACTTTAAATGACGTCCAGGAAATTAGTTGCAACGTTTGGAATACATTTAAATAAATAGTGATGATGAGAAATTAGTCTGTTGTTGTGTTTTGCAGATGTGAGAGCAAACTATCATAGGTCTTCTGCCCGGTTCCCTTCATCTGGGACGGGACTGGAGTCCGTCTACTTAACAGCCTAGTTCTCAGAACATCAATCTGCAGCTAATGAACAAAACACTTGTTTATTTATGATGTGAAGTTGGATAAATACCCAACCGGCCTCACTTTCTTTGTCTTCTCTTCCCTACAACTTGTTTTCCCATAAAGCATCTCTGAGGACCATTAGGAATGTTTGAGGGGACAGTGTCCAGTCCCGCTTCTTTTGATTACTGAGAGAACAATAGATTGTTTACGCTAACATATCTCCATCTCTCCTTCATACCATCTTCATCTTCACAGTTCTAGTGACTAGGGCATTCTAACCTACTAAATATGAAACAGGCAAAAGGACACTGGGATATCATTTTTTTTCCTTCAGTCTGGTTTCTGTCTGGCGCGTAAATGCTTCCTTAAACAAGTAAGAAAACAAGTCTAACTTGGTTTAGCTCGTCCTCGTCCTGTTGGAGATTCCTACCTCTCTCTCTCATTATGTCACCCAGTCCTTCATAGCCTAGTCTTGGCGATCCCCACCGAGACAAATCACGCTAACAAATATTGAGATTGCCTTGCATGACACGCCATTGTCCTAATCCGTCATACTACTCCACTTATTCCTATTTGTTTTGAGGCCACATCAAGAATCCCGTAGCCTTGGCTTCGCAGCTTCCCGAGGGCTTTTCATTATGGTTGGCGAAGGAGAACTCGCTGGAGCTGGAGAAGCATTCTTCTCCTGGAAGGCTCTCACCACAGCCGGCTGCTTCAGGGTTTTATAGGCGTAAGATCAAAAGTCCTCCAGGTGGATTTATTTTCAGTTTTTTAGTTAGTGACTCTTGGCGTTCTTATGTAAATATCATTTTGGCTAGCAGGTATGTGTTTTTGGACTCACTGGCAGTACTTTTATAAATCGCACATTTCTACTCTTCTGTCTCACATCTCGGTATCAGTTCAGCAGGTTTCAGGAGCCCCAGCCGAGATCATCTGTATCCAGTTCAGTTCAGTTTTGCTGATCTGAACTTCCTTAGAGGTTGTTCCATATCTGTGAGTCATAACCTTCAGCTTTATTCTCTTATCACTCCCCTCGTTGAAATGCGACCAATGGGCGGCTCAACGTGGTGGAGAACACTACCATCCCCTGCTGGTCTGAAAGGTGTCGGGGGGTCTCCAACCGTCCTCCAGGGCCCAGCCCGGGGCGGGTCTCCAACCGTCCTAGAGGGCCCAGCCCGGGGCAGGTCTCCAACCGTCCTACCAGGGCCCAGCCCGGGGCAGGTCTCCAACCGTCCTACAGGGCCCAGCCCGGGGCAGGTCTCCAACCGTCCTCCAGGGCCCAGCCCGGGGCAGGTCTCCAACCGTCCTACAGGGCCCAGCCCGGGGCCGGTCTCCAACCGTCCTACAGGGCCCAGCCCGGGGCAGGTCTCCAACCGTCCTACAGGGCCCAGCCCGGGGCGGGTTGCGATGAAAGAGCAATGCAGGCGGTCGGGGTTCTGGAAGCAGCTGGCTCGCTTGTTTATTGAACTTTGTCAATCCTGCCTGGACTGGACGGACGGACGGCCGGCCGCTCGTGACGTCCGCTAGCACGTGAGGGCAAGAGGAGGGCGCCAGGGCGGACAGATGTGTGGACGGCCGTGTGCCTGTGGGACGACAAGCGAGGCATCAGGCCGGACGCATCTGGCCCTTATGAAGTGACGCCTAACGAATCACCACGCCTTCAGACATTAAAGAAGGAGAAAAGCATCCTGACGGCCCGTGGCTCAGTATAGGGTCCCGTATATTGAGTCCTCGAGGGGGGCTTTGAAGGACGGCGCCCCGAGGACCCATCCTTCATCCACCCTCCCAGGGAGAAGGCCACCTCCCTGCCGGGCGCAGCCTGGGACAGGGACCGCAGCCTCCAGACCCCCACTGAGCTGTAAAGGGGCCCAGATGGTCCCGAGAGCTCCTCTGTGAACCCCCGGAGCAGGTGTGAATCACTGCTTAGCTAAATAAATGGCAGTGTCTCCTCTGCGCCGCGGCGGTGTCATGCTCGCCCTCCCCCTGCGCCGTGTCTCGCCCCCCGCGCCCCGCCCCCCGCCGCCCCGCGCCCCCCGCCCCCGGCCCCGCCCCCCGGGCCCCCGCCCTGCCCGGCCCCCGCTTCCGTGAGTTCCTGAACTGGAATAGAGTCTGACCAAGACGTGCGAGACAGCAAAGTGAAAGGGCTCACATACCGAGTCACGCTACAGACAGACCACTCTCCTCCGGCGCCGCCTCCTCCTCCTCTTCCTCTTCTTCCTCTTCTTCTTCTGCTTCTTCTTCCTCTTCTTCTTCCTCTTCCTCTTCTTCTTCTTCTCCTTCTTCCTCTTCTTCCTCTTCCTCTTCTTCCTCTTCCTCTTTCTCTTCTTATTCCTCTTCCTCTACTTCTTCTCCTTCTTCCTCTTCTTCCTCTTCCTCTTTCTCTTCTTCTTCCTCTTCTTCCTCTTCCTCTTCTTCGCCCTCTTCTTCCTCCTCCTCCTCTTCTTCCTCTTCCTCTTCTTCTTCCTCTTCCTCCTCTTCCTCTTCTTCGTCTTCCTCTTCCTCTTCTCTTGAGGAGCGAATGTGCCCCTCCCAGGGGAAGTATGGGGAGTATTAAAGACACCAGCATCAGGTCCCAGTTCGCAGTGCTCTGCCTGAGCATGCCACCAGATAATTCCCAGAGAGCAAAGGGTTAATGCGACGTGCACGGACGAGCACACAGCACAGCATCACCGACCCGCTGCCAGGCATCCATCCTCTGGTGTGTGTGTGTGTGTGTGTGTGTGTGTGTGTGTGTGTGTGTGTGTGTGTGTGTGTGTGTGTGTGTGTGTGTGTGTGTGTGTGTGTGTGTGTGTGTGTGTGTGTGTGTGTGTGTGTGTGTGTGTGTGTGTGTGTGTGTCTGTGTGTGTTGAAATAGGTTTGTTCCACTGGTTGGAGCCGAAAGCGGAGGTTGCACGACCTGGTGACCTTTGATCTCTGATGTGTTAACCCCTGAGAGCTGTGTCCGCGTATCCCCCCGTCCGCCGCTAACAGGAAGCAGCGCTCGCCCCGAGAGGTGTCTGTTCTCCCCCGTCCCTCCCCCGTCTCTCCCCCGTCTCTCCCGTCCGTGTGATGTGTGTGGTGAACCATCTGACCCCAGCTGGACATTCCCAGACCATCTTCACACACCTCTGACCTCTCAGGCATAACCTCTCTCTCTCTCTCTCTCTCTCTCTCTCTCTCTCTCTCTCTCTCTCTCTCTCTCTCTCTCTCTCTCTCTCTCTCTCTCTCTCTCTCTCTCTCTCTCTCTCTCTCTCTCTCTCTCTCTCTCTCTGTCTCTCTCTCTCTCTCTCTCTCTCTCTCTCTCTCTCTCTCTCGCTCTCGCTCTCTCGTTCTCCTGCTTGCAAATACCCCCCTCCTCTCCCCTCGCTTTCCCCGAACTAATTGAGTTACAAATCGCCCCGGGTGTGGAAGACTGACACAAACGTGAGTCCAGACAATCAATGGCAGAGCTGGCAGAGCCATCAAAGGGAGCGGCTGAGAGACGGCCCCCAGTCAGGGGATGTGATGCCTCCTCGCAGCGTCTCCATGTCTTCGCTGTCCGCGTGTTCTGGAACCTTCTTCAGTACCGTGCTGCTGCCATCGACAATCATGGTGATGTCAGGGATGGGAGGCAGGAAACCCCAGGGAGGCATGTTAGGTAAACTTCCTCCCTCTGGTGAAAGATAATACTGGCCTCCAGGCAGGTGTTATGATTGGTGGAGGATTCTGCTGACGGATTTGTCAAAACAGAAGGCCTTTTTTTTTTGTGGACAGATTAGATTAGATTCCCCTAATGTGTTTCTTTTTCTCGGCACCGGTTGCTATCTTTTTCTGTCCTTTTTGCGTGAAGGTGACTGTGTGTTTGTGCGTGCGTGCGTGCGTGCACACACACACACACACACACACACACACACACACACACACACACACACACACACACACACACACACACACACACACACACACACACACACACCATGAAACCCCAACCCTGCATGTGTATGTGTGTGTCTGTATTTTTCCAGAACGTTAATAACGTAAACATGAACCCACATTTATTCCTCCAATCAATCTCCGCACAGCAGCAGATTTACAGACAAAAATAACAAATTAGAGTTAAAGTCCATCTGAAATGTGTGATTAAGTTGAACCATCCATCTGTCATTGCTAGCACTGTCCCAGCGGAGAGCTCACAGCCAGCGCTGGCCGGCCGAAACTTAATTGGGAAACCGGACGGCAAATCAGAGCTCAGATTGATAGTCCTCAGGGAACAGGACAAAGGGTTACGATAATGTTGAAGTATTCTGGGTTGAAATTAAAAGCGTGCGTACATTTGAGACATTTGAGTCAAGAATGGGGAAATGCTTTCGCTGGGCTTTAAAGCAAAGAGAGCTTTTCCCAGTGGGCAGCTGTCTCTATGTTGTTATACAAGCGCTGTGTGCAAGACAACTCGGGATTCTGAGATTCCGATGTCGTCCCGGCCGGACTCATCCGTCTCTGTAAGTAGACTGTCAGTAGTGTCTCCAAGGTGTCCGCAGAAGACACACACGTCATGGTCAGGTGAGGAGGATCGCTGCTCCAGGATTAGAGCTCAGCAGAACCATGTGGGGATAGTAAGACGTGTACAGCCAGGATAACAAGGTCTTTATCACGCCAAATGTTTGAAAAAAAGAATAATTGAAGCCTCAGGCTTGTTACCACCGAACACATTAATCTATAGCGCGCTCCTTCCTCTATGTAAGCACTGCTCATTCTCTTTCTTTATTTGTTCAGTCCCCCTCAATGCTTATAGTAGTCTTTCCTTGCTCCCTCAATTACCATCTCTCTGTCTCTCTGTCTCTGTCTCTGTCTCTCTCTCTCTCTCTGTCTCTCTCTCTCTCTCTCTCTCTCTCTCTCTCTCTCTCTCTCTCTCTCTCTCTCTCTCCTCTCTCTCTCTCTCTCTCTCTCTCTCTCTCTCGTCTCTGTCTCTCTCTCTCTCTCTCTCTCTCTCTCTCTCTCTCTCTCTCTCTCTCTCTCTCTCTCTCTCTCTCTCTCTCTCTCCCTCTCCCTCTCCCTCTCCCTCTCTCTGTCTCTGTCTCTCTCTCTCTCCCCTCCCAGTAGATCTGAGCTCTATATCCAGGTCGTCCATGTCTCTGTCCACCTCCACCGGGCGGCGGCCCATCCCTCAGACGTGTCCTAAAGGCCTGTTGGCTCCTGGCAGCTCTCAACCCCTTTAGGCCTCCATCCCCATCTGCACGTCTCTCTCTCTGACCATCTCTCCTTCGGCTGGCCCCTCCACATCCACTGAACTCCTCTACGATCTGTCCATCTCCCTGCCCCTCTCACGTTCTCCTCTGGCTCTGTTCTCCATCAACGCTGTTGTTCAGCTGAAGATGGGGGGGGAACTGAAAGAAGGACTTTTGCTTTCTCTGGAGAATCCAAGAAAAACAAGGCGATTACTGGAAGGAGGCTTGGCTAACGACTTTGCCGTTTACACATGTTTTTAAGATGGAGAAAACTCTGGATCCTGAAGTATTTACTTTTTAATTTAGAGGGACATCAAAGGTTGCCAGCTGAGATCCACTTGGCTGGATGTTTGCACTCTCTCTCTGTGGAGGAGAAGGGGAAATGCTCCAAGGGAACCAGATACTCTGACTTTGTGTGTTGGCAGTTCCTCAGGCTTTTGCCGTTCTCTGTCCTTTGCCAAGATCAATCGTCCAGCTCTTTCTGCCGGCGCTATCTCCAAGTGGCTCGTATCGGCGATCTGCTGGGCTCGCTAATTCAGTGAACATTAGCTACGAGTTGAGGGAGCAGGACTGGCTACCGTCTGCACGCGCTGGGCCGCGACGGAGACACCGTGCAGATAGAGGAGCATCAGCACGGCTGGCCCTTATCCCGAGATACTCTTGGGATACTCTTAACGCTAACGTTGGAAAGATGTCTCAGAGCAGTGCTCCCCCCAAGCCTCCCAGGGGTTTGGAGGGGCTCCTCTTACGGAGTGAATTAGAAGTGATATGTCCTCATCAAAGGATCTCTGCCCCCCCCACCCTAACCCTGCCCCTTAGGACGGGGATCAAGCCACAACTTCCCCGCTGTTTCATCCTGCTCCAAGCTCCAACTCTGGACAATGGGACAAGGCACTCCTCCCTCTCATCCTCCTTGACCTCCTCCTCCTCCTCCTCCTCCTCCTCCTCCTCTTCCTTCTCCTCCTCTTCCTCCTTCTCCTTCTCCACCAGCTCCTTCTCCTCCTCCTCAACCTCCTTCTCCTCCTCCTCCTCACCTCCTTCTCCTCCTCCTCCTCAACCTCCTTCTCCTCCTTCTACACCTCCTCCTAGACCTCCTTCTCCTCCTCCTCCTCGACCTCCTTCTCCTCCTCCTCCTCAACCTCCTTCTCCTCTTCTCCTGCTCCTTCTCATCTTCCTCCTCCTCCTCCTACTCCTTGTTCCTTTTCTCCTTCTCATCCTCCTTGACCTCCTCCTCCTCCACCTCCTCCTTGACCTCCTCCTCCTCCTACTTCTTGTTCCTTTTCTCCTCCTCCTTCTCCTCCTCCTCCACCTCCTCCTTGACCTCCTCCTCCTCCTACTTCTTGTTCCTTTTCTCCTCCTCCTCCTCCTCCTCCTCCTCCTCCTCCTCCTTCTCCTGCTCCTTCTCCTCCTCCTCCTCCTCCTCCTCCTCCTCCTCCTCCTACTTCTTGTTCCTTTTCTCCTCCTCCTCCTCCTCCTCCTCCTCTCCTCCTCCTCTCCTCCTCCTCCTCCTCCTCCTCCTCCTATTTCCTTGAAGTATAAGCAGTTGGGAGCGAGAATCCAGAGAGTAGAGGGAGAAGACTCAGTGTGGCAAACGACCGTATCAGGTTGTGATACTGAGGTGAATGACAATATTTGGAGTTGTGAAGGGTATGAGATGTATTTTTAAGGCAGGGTGGTGACATGAACACACATTTCGAAGAGGTAGAAGGAAGGTGAAATGTTACTGACCCCCCCCCCCCCCTCCAACGCACCCATGCTGTTCTCTTAGCAGAGAACTGTCAAGCGCCTGAGATGGATTCAGAGTCTTTGGAGCAGGAAACCTCTCTGAGCTCAGCGTCGTTCTCCACCTTCTCTCACGGTGAACAAGGTGTTTCACCAGCTGCACGTTTGGAGAGCAAACAGGGGTCAGCCGTTCAGTCCTGCGTCCACAGACCCTCGGGCCGGCGAGGTGCGTGCCGCGGAGAGCCCTGTTGACACTCCTTCTGACGCGACCTGCACGCCTCACAAACACATCTGAGGCTGCTTGGACCTGTCAAACTGTCCATTTCCATAAACACTTACGTCATCTCATCATCTTCCTCATTCAACAGCACATGTCCACCGAGTCGAATCATCGGTCAACGGGTCAGTCCGACATTCTTGAGGGAATTGCGTTCTTTAGGTTGTGTTTCTGTAATGGTAGCCCACTGCGGTCCGTTTACCTTCCAGGTTAAACTGTTCAACCCATCCTGGAATCCCTGGGTCCCTTTGAAGGAACAGTGTGACCTCTGCTCCTTCTGTTGTTATTTTAGGTTGATTATGGAGTACTTACATGATGTAATGGCTTTCCCTCTGCTTCCTTCACTCCCGCACGGGGGGGGGGTCTAGACGATTTCGGAGTTTATTGCTTCTCTGTGTCAATACTTATTGGTGTGACTAATCACTACCATATGCCTATGAATCGAAGGTTAGTGTGTGCGCGTGTGTATGCATGTGTGTGTGTGTGTGTGTGTGTGTGTGTGTGTGTGTGTGTGTGTGTGTGTGTGTGTGTGTGTGTGTGTGTGTGTGTGTGTGTGTGTGTGTGTGTGTGTGTTTAATTAGATATCCACTGCATTCTTAGCTTTGGCCCAGCAACCAGAACCTTAAGATCTCTCTTCCAAGACTCATCAACCTTTATGATTAGTAGTTAAGATGGAAGGGCTCTTGTTTATTATCAGCCCAGGTTGATGAACTCGACCGGAAGACATTCATATGAGATCCTAGCCTGATTTTAATTAAAAGCATCAAGTAGGGCTGCTTGTCTTAAAACCTTAATCTTAATCTTAATCACCTTCCCTTTTTGGGGCAGTTTTATGCAGGTGGAGACTCTCCCCATTTCTGGGGTAAAAGGGGGTACACAGAGTGGCTAACACGAAAACAAATGTCTGTGGCGGGATGAGTTCCCCTCACGCCATCCCAGTACCCCTAAAACAAAAGAGAGCGAGAGAGAGCGGGGCAGAGGGTGAGAAAGGGGGAGAGAGCGAGATGGGGAGAGAGGGGGGAGAGAGAGACAAAAAAAAGCATGGGAGTGGAAAAACAATGACGATGTGGAAGAATATATCAGAATACATCAGAATATATCCATTAGCTGAGGAGACGTCACCAGGAGACCAATAGAGAATACAGAAATCCACAAAGAAGAAAGTCAAAAGAAAACAAATGAGCGCTGCAGTTCGAGGCTGGCCTGTTGCTAATTATGGTTTTCTTTTGTTTACTTGATGACCCTCGGTGCTGCATGTTGTTTACCCAGTGCACCGCATGGCACCGCTCATTATCCGTGGCACGGTCGAACCAGGGGACTGTAGGGATGGAGCGGGAGCGCTTGGGAACGCTGGTCTCAGCGTCGGGCTGGAAGAGGCTTTGCGGACTGAGGTTTTCCCCAGAAGTATTCCCGCTGACGCCTGCCCCTTTCCAGCGCTCCTGGACAACGCCGTGTCTTTCGGTTGCTCGTCGGGTTCCTACTGACGACTTTCTGCTTCTGAAATGGATAAATAAATATCAGTCTCTTCCCCGGCTTCCGTTCTGGAGACGTGCCGAGGGCTGAAGAGAGCCCTCCACCACCACTCAGCCGCCGCAGGCTGGTCCACACTCCAGGAGCCTTAGCCCATCCTGAACACTTGAGAGAGAGAGAGGGGGGGAGAGGGAGAGAGAGAGAGGGGGAGAGAGAAAGAGAGAGGGAGAGGGAGAAAGAGAGAGAGGGAGAGAGAGGGAGAGAGAGAGAGGAGAGAGAGAGAGAGAGAGAGAGAGAGAGAGAGAGAGAGAGAGAGAGAGAGAGGGTGAGGGGGGGGAGAGAGAGAGAGAGAGAGAGAGGAGGAAGGAGGAGAGAGAGAGAGAGGGAGAAGAGAGAGAGAGAGAGAGAGAGAGAGAGAGAGAGAGAGAGAGAGAGGGAGAGAGAGGGAGAGAGGGAGAGGGAGAGAGAGGGAGAGAGAGAGAGGGAGGGAGAGGGGAGAGGGAGAGGAGAGAGAGGGAGAGAGAGAGAGAGGGAGAGGGAGAGAGGGAGAAAGAGAGGGAGGGAGGGAGAGGGAGGGAGAGAGAGAGAGAGGGAGAGAGGGAGGCTCATATCCCTGATAGAACTACGTTTCCTTTTGCCCATGTCATTCACGTGATCTTAATCGTGGAGCATTCTCTAACAGAGCAGGGGGGGGGCGTTACCTGGGAGCTAACTGTACCCCGGGTCATAATTAACGCGGCCCGATCATCTGTCCTGAGACCATTAGACCAAACGGTGATACCTCATGCCAACCGCCCACCCCACTCCCCCGCCAGCAGGGTCTCCCCACTGAGGGCCCCCTTAAGGCCTGGTCCCCTAATGTATCGGGGTCCCCTAATGAAGGGGTACGCCCCACTGATGAAGGGTTTGGGTGCACCGTGGGCCCGCGGTCCTTCAGAGGGTGCCAGGGCTCAGCCTTCAGGGCTGGATGCAGACCAAACCAGAAGAGGCTGAGTGCTCCCCACCACGGCCATACCTGGAGATGTTACAATGTCTCTTCAGAGGACACCGTTGTCTCTGTCTCGTCCCGGGGGCAGGTCAGGGAGCCGGGGGGAACGCTTTGCTCGCACGACCTTAGCGGCTGTTTGTGGAGGGCTGAACCGCGGAGACGGTAATGAGCCGACGTATATGACAGAGGCCAGGAGTATACACCAGAGGAGTAGGTTCAACCACGTACTCTGGGTTGTTTCTAACTACCTATGCACATTTTTATGATTGGAAGACCGGCCGCAGGGAGGGAGGAGGGAGTGTACAACAGCAGCGTATGCTTCAACGGTTCACACAGCATCTCCCCTGTGACCCTTAGCGAGAAGGAGAAGGAACCAAAAGGCCACAGAGACACTCCTCTGAGCTCTCTATCAGCGGCTCACCGCAGGTATGCTAGCCCTGCCTGCCGCTGGGCTCTGTTCAGTGCATTCCTGCTGGGGATAATGGGGAATTGTATTAGGAGCTATTTGCGGCTAGCCTGCGGTGTGCTTCACCAGATTCCAACCTTACGCAACGATCGGTTCTTGTCGGAGAAGCAGCGTGAGGGGAACAGGAGAATGCTGTTTTTTCTGTCCGTTTAGCTTTCTGTTTGGCCCCCATCGCTGCTCTGTCCTGTTTTGGTCTGGCGGGGAGAATGTGTTGGTTTACTGTCTCTGCGGTCGGTGTCTGTCTGTGCACGGGCTCCTGTGTATCTGTGCCTGCTTGTGTTTTTCTTGTGTTTCCTCAACACATATTTGTGTGTGTGTGTGTGGCATGCTTCCATTCTTGCATTCGTACCGACCTTGTGTAAGTCAGTGGTTAATGGACTGCATTTACACGGCGCTTTTCTAACCAGTGGCCACTCAAAGCGCTTTACAATATTGCCTCACATTCACCCGTTCATACACACATTCACACACCGACAGGGGCGTCAGCCAAGCAGGGTGACAGCCAGCCCGTCGGGGGCAGTTAGGGTGAGGTGTGTTGCTCAGAGAAACCTCGACCCTAAGCTAGGAGGAGCCGGGGATCGAACCAGCATCCTTCCGGTTACCAGCCAACCCGCTCTACCTCCTGAGCCACATGCGTGTGTATGTGCGTGTGTTTGCGTCCTCCTTTCCGTGGACATTGGTTCCTGTCACGTGAGTGAGTGTGGGTGACCCTCCGATCGATGACCAGTAGGTGTGACGCAGGTGTGAGGTGGGCCTTACTGGTCCAACGCAGGAAGTGGACCGGGCGAGACGGGACTGGAGCAGGGGGTCGTTGGCTGTGGACGGGGGCTTTCTGCAGGGGAGCTCCCCTCTCATAGGTCTACAGAAAGCAGACCAGCTAGAACCCCGACAGGCCAGTCGGCCGGTGGGAACAGGTTCAGCTGTCGGAGCGATAGAGGAGGAGAAGGGATGAAGGAGGGATGCAGCCTGGCCCCTACCCCTGCCGCCGCCTCCTCCTCCTCCTCCTCTCCTCCTCCTCCTCCTCCTCCTCCTCCTCCTCCTCCTCCTCCTCATCCTCCTCCATCGTTTGAAGCACGCTACGGTTACTATGGTTACAGTGTTCAGAGAGAGGCCCGGAGGAGGAGGCTGAGAGGAGGATGAAAGCCAGGTTGGAACGGGTTCAGCAGACGTGTCCCCTGGAAGCCCTGCGAGGAAGGAGGCCGGTCCTAGCGTGATGAACCCCGCACAGCCCGGCCCGCATACAGCACCTTGTGTTTTGCAAAACTCCCACGGTTTAGACCGGCCCGCCGCAGCACTCTGTGTTTTGTAACACTCCCACGGTTTTTATCACTCCGTCTCACTACTTTTTGTGTTGTTGTTTCTCCCCACAATCGTTTATTCATTCTCAGGAGTGTTGATTCATTACTGACTCACTCACTTATCCTTTCCAACATTCGGCGGGATCCTTGCCTTGAACCTTTATGAGTCCAGAGAGGTGTATATATGTCTGTTGATGTTTGTCTTGGCTGAACGTTTTGCTCCGTAAGCGTGGCGGTTGAGTCGGGGTCGAGATGGGGGGGCGGCCATGTGTTTGAGCGCTACGCTCCTCAAGATTTACGGTTTGTAATAAATATGGTGTTTCTCATTGTAAGCACTTCAATCTCTATCACTCACTCTCGAGTATCAACCCAGATGGTGTTTAATTTAGTTTATGTGTGTCTGCAACCTCAGGTAGACGTTTAGGCTTTTCCATGAACCTCTTCCAAACCTTTTCCCCTGGCTCCTTCTCTCCTCTCAAGAGTCCACAAACAAACAGGGTCTGACCCCCAGGCCGCGCCGTACCCAGCATGCACTGCGGTCAGGGTCCATCAGGGACTGGCGGAGCGGGGTTACTTCACCCAGAGTACGGGATCAAGGGCCAACATTCCCAATGTCCTCCTCTGAACATTATGGGAAGCTCATGAACCCAGTTAAAGATTTATCACGGAGCGTGTCCGATCGCTGCGTCCGTTCCATTGATAACCAGACTCATCCTGGCAGTTTAATGGCTTCACCCCGCACTCCTACGCTCCGCTCGCACGGAGCATTGAGGGGGAACGCGGTGGAGGGAGAGGAGGGGTGTGGGGCGCACACAGCATGGTACGGCTGCCATCTTCTCCTCTTGGCCCACCAGCCTTCATCTGGGTCTTCGGCCATTGCTTCCCCCCCTGGTTTCACTATCAGGCTGTTAAACAGCTCTCACGAAGGCAGCCAAAAAGCAGCTACGCTTTCTGTCTCTGCTCTCTCTCTCTTACGCACTCCACACCTTGTCTGAATTCATAGCTAAGCAACACACACTGCACACACACACACACACACACACACACACACACACACACTGACACACACACACACACACACACACACACACACACACACACGCACACATGCACACATGCCTGCGACTGGAATGCATTAGGTAGGGTCTACCATCCAGTCAGTCTCACTGTAATTGCCTATTGTATATTCGGGTGGTGTAGAATGAGACCCTCACAGTGGGCGGACTGGTTGGGATGTTGTCAAGTTGTTGGGATGTTGTCAGTGTAGCCACCGTTATTCCTCTCTGCCGTGGAATCTCTCCAAATGCGGTTCATTTCTTTGGGTCTCCGGGGGCTAGAATCTGAAGACGACGATAGAGCGAATCCCCTGAGGAAGAATGTGAACAGGATCTGGCCCCTCTGGCCTCAGTCGGCCAGGCCCCGGGGATGAAGAGCGCTGTTTAGCAGCGAGATGTTCTCTCTGTGGGTCATCACTCAGTGCAGCATCAGTGCAGGGGGAACATCGCACTGTTTAGCAGCTTTATGCTTTGTGTGTGTCATCACTCACAGCAGCACCAGCCGAGGGGGACGGGAGACTAGCCAGCTACAGATGAGGCTCTATTACGAAACAGTAGTAGATAGGATGTTCTGCTCCTCTCGCTGAAACAGTGTGTGATATGTTTTCTACGACCAAAGGTTATTCTGTTTTTTGGTCTTCCTTCTCTCTGCATGTTTTCTGTCGGTTTGGTGGTGAGTTCATTTTTCATAGGGATGGAGATGAGAGAGAGGCCGTTGCTTTACTGTTCTCCCTCCTCTGCCCTGTGCCTTTTCAGCATGTCTCACACACACACACACACACACACACACACACACACACACACACACACACACACACACACACACACACACACACACACACTAGCGCAAACTAGCACACACTAAGTGGAACAAGGTGATGTTGCCTGTGACATTTTACCTTTCCGAAATGTTTTTTTCTCCAGGCCAGACATCTGTATTCTAAGAATATACGCTCTTTATCAAATCAGCCGCTGCCTCTGTTCTGAGTGTTTACAGCAGCTGTAGCCTCCCATCAAGCCACGGTACGCAGAGAAAAACTGGGCCGTGTCAGACAGATTACTGAGCCATTCATCACACACATCACAACACACATGGTCCCCCAGTCCCAGAGCCCACCTCCCATGCCCCGCGTCCCTCTGCCTCTGCTGGGGACCTTCTGCACGGGGCTCTCGATGGGTCTCAGTAGAATGTAATCAAATAGAAGCCCGACGTCATCACGTTGATCAAAGACCGACAGACACACTCCCACAGAGTATCAGGAATGGGAGGGGCAGAAGTTTATATTTACCCCATTACCTAAACGGGAGAGACTGTTACTTTACTGGGTGTACTTGAAGACTCACACACCACAAAGTCACGCTATCGCGGTAGCAGGTTCCCGGTACTGGCCCCGAGCTCCTGGCCCAGACCAGGGTCACCCAGCATTCTGCTGGGTGGTGAGTGGGGTGGCATGCAAACACAAGGCGGTTTGTTGGTCTGCACAACTGGAATTCAACTAACTGCAAGGCTGGGTGGGACGTAGCGTGTGTGTGTTGTGTGTTTGTGTATGTTTGTGTGGCTGCTTGTGTGTGTGTGTGTGTGTGTGTGTGTGTGTGTGTGTGTGTGTGTGTGTGTGTGTGTGTGTGTGTGTGTGTGTGTGTGTGTGTGTGTGTGTGTGTGTGTGTGTGTGTGTGTGTGTCACAACAATCCCTTGGGAAAGCGTGTGTGAGTGAGTTTGAAAAGCAACAGACTCTACTTGCAGACATGCACCAGGTACATTCTCGTCAATGTGGTCGTCATGGTGGGGACATCTATGCCCTGGGCAAGCTGGAGGGAAGTGAAGCATGCTGGGAACAGAATGAAAGAGTTGAAGGCGGGCATCACACTCATTTACGAGAAAGAAAACGCCTTAAAAAATACCCTGCTCCCCATATCCTGTGCGTGTGAGTGTGTTTGTGTATATTTGTTGTCAGTAAAAGGCAGTTCTCCAATAGGATTGTTTTGCATCGGAATGCAATTCACACAAATCTCTCTTTCTCTTGGCTCGGGATGTGATGCCGTGTTTGATATTGATCACTGCGTTCGACGTTCCAAAACCTTGAGTCAGATTCAGAACCAACAACAGCAGCCAGATCTAATAAGAAACATTTTGGTGTTTGTCATTATTGAAGCCGTAATGGATTTTGGCCTGACTTGATTCTTTGTCCCGAGCCCTGCGGCGACTGGTGGTCAGACAGCCAGGCAGAGTGACATCGGCCACGACGACCGTCGCACGGCCGGAGCTGTCGGAGCGCGCCGGCTGGGCTAGACATCGCACCAAGCAACGCATAGGGACAAAGGGTCAGCCCTGGGGGAGCCGGGGTGCAGGTGTGTGTGTGTGTGTGTGTGTGTGTGTGTGTGTGTGTGTGTGTGTGTGTGTGTGTGTGTGTGTGTGTGTGTGTGTGTGTGTGTGTGTGTGTGTGTGTGTGTGTGTGTGCATACTAGATAAAAAAACACAGTAAAAACGCAGCCCGGCCGGAAGACCATGCAAGAGCCATTATCCTGACATGGATATCATGTGAAGGAGGAGGAGGAGAAAGAAAGAGGAGGAGGAGAAGGAGAAGAAGGAGAAGGAGAAGGAGATGAAAGAGAAGAAGGAGGAGAAGGAGAAGATGAAGGATAAGAAGACGTGGCTCCCCTCTTTGGGCCCCAATTCATAGCGGGGGTGAGGGTTAGTGTGGGGGATCAGGGTTCAGTCAGCGGCCGTAAGACGAATGAACGCTCTGGATGATGAATGGACGACCCCCGGCTCACAACACACACCATTTCCTCTGTTTTTCTCTGTGTTTTTGCTCCAAAAACACACTGTTTTTCCCCCCCTCACCCTTCCCTCGTTTGACCAATGACAAGGACGGATGTGGAAAACAAACTGAAGACCTTGTTGTAGAGAGTTCTCCCTCCTTGACCTGGGCTTTCTGACCCGGGCTGCAGTCACACTACCCTCCCCCAGATACAGGGGAGTGTGTCTCCAGAGGACTGGCTGGGGCTTCCTTTCAGCTGGACGGGGCCCGTTGAACCACAGCTCCATGGATGGCTGCTAATAACCCCCCCCCCCTCCCTGTAATCGGGCCTTCATTACCTAATGGTCTTTCTGCTCTCGCTGCCATTAAAGAACCATTGAGGATAGCGGCACATGTGAGCAGCACTGTGTGGACGCCCTCGGGGGGGGGGGGGGGGGCAGTAGATAATGACCTGTTGAATGTACGCTCTTGTACAGTGTACGGGTAACCCCCACCTCACCCCCACCCCTGCTGGTGCCACGGTGATTACCCTCAAAGGCCCTCAAAGAGGGGGGGAGGACCCCATGACCGGAGGAACAGCACAACGCAGTGACTGTACACACAGGGAGAGGCAAGAGAGACGGCCAGGCGATCCTGTGTGTGACCTCCATGGGCGGGTCGGCGGGTAACCAGAAGGGCGCTGGTTTGATCCCCGGCTCCTCCTAGCGGAGTGTTGAGGTGTCCCTGAGCGAGACGCCTCCCCCCCACTGGTCCTGACCAGCTGGCTGTCGCCCTGCGTGGCTGACCCCTCCGTCGGTGTGTGGATGTGTGTGTGAGTGAATGTGAGGCAGTATTGTTCGAGGCTTTGAGTGACCACTGGTTAGGAAAGCGCCGTGTAAACGCAGTCTATTTAACATCCTCTTGGTCCTGGAGACCGGTTGAGGACAGATTTGACGGCCTTTAGACTGCCTTCTGTTTTAAGACAGATCTGCTGACGGTCGTGTTACCAACATTCACATGCCGCGCCACGCTCGTAACACGTGGCGCTACGTCCGTGAGTCCTGTGGCGCAACGCACGTTACCCCGGAGACCTCAGGATGTTAAACCCCGCTGGGGTCGGTGTTTTAAGACAGCAGGAGGCCGAGCGGCGAGCCGAAGACCCGGTGGATTGATTACACAGGGCTCAGCGTCTGAGCTAATTGGCCACGCGAAGGACGCGCCCCCAGACGACCGCTGGGTATCCGCTGGGGACGGGAACCTTACTGGAAACCATTAGGAAACCAGCCGCCTCCGACCGCAGGGAACACGAGGAACCACTGAGCAATTAGGAGACCCACAGAAACACAAGGATTACAACGTGATATCGAGTCAAAAAATGACTTTCTAAACAAGGGTAAGGTGAAAGATAAGTCTTTCGGTTATGGAATCTATTGACAAACAGTTCAGGGATTATATCTTTTAGGGGGGTGTGTGCATGGGTTTGCAAGCCCACTGTTGAAGACCTGTTGAATAGGGCTGTGTGTGTGTGTGTGTGTGTGTGTGTGTGTGTGTGTGTGTGTGTGTGTGTGTGTGTGTGTGTGTGTGTGTGTGTGTGTGTGTGTGTGTGTGTGTGTGTGTGTGTGTGTGTGTGTCCCAGCACCTGTCATTTCCATGCCAATCTCAGGCAGTGATGAGTGGTAGAATTTGAATCAGTGTCAGACCTGAACCTGGACACCTGGAAATGATCGTCTTTTTCCAACCAGGAATGTTTATTCATTGGTGAATTATTCAGCATATATTCCCCTCACCTGTTCCTGAAAAGGGGAATAAGTTCTGTCCGTCTGTCTGTCCACTAATCACGCAGTCAATCAGTCTTGTGGTAACACTCCAAGAAAAACGAAAGCAGAAATCCAATGCTGTGTGTGTGTGTGTGTGTGTGTGTGTGTGTGTGTGTGTGTGTGTGTGTGTGTGTGTGTGTGTGTGTGTGTGTGTGTGTGTGTGTGTGTGTGTGTGTGTGTGTGTGTGTGTGTGTGTGTGTGTGTACATGTGTGTGTAGGTTGTGTGTGTATGTGTAGGTTGTGTGTGTGGTTGTCCATATGCGTATGGGTTTGTGTGTCCGTGTGCCTGGGCATACACACACATACTGGGCATGTATCGCTGTGAGGGGCTTTCTAACTTCAACATAAACCTAGATCAAGTTGCTCGGTGCCTGACTCCTGTCCCCCTCTCCCCTCCTCCCCCCCCCCTCTCCCCCCTCTCCCCCCTTTACATCTCACTCTAGTAGTAATCCCTCTTTGACAAACGGCTGTCAGCTGAGACGGCCACAGACACTCCCAGCTGAGCGCTGCAATCGCCCAGATGTTTGGCGTTGGGTCCGTCGCTGTGTCTGTCCGTCTAGTTGTGGCGGTGATCCGCTAAGTCCCTGAGAATTACAATTCCAACCAAAACTCCCAAACAACAACTCAGGTCTGACGTGAGCGATGTATAGCGCCCTCTAGGTACTCCCGCTGGTACCTGACGGCTGAGATTGGAATAGAGGTGTGAGAATGACAAGTAGGATGGGGCGCGAGGAGGTGGGGGGGGGGGGCCCGCGTGAAAATGGACCCCCGGACCATTGGTGTTTATGAGAGGGAAAGTGAACCGCTGGCCTCACATGGGTGAGGAGGGGGGGGCAGGAGGATATAAAAAGAAAAGGACAGGATGTGCGGGAGCGGGGGGGGAGGAAACTAGGTTGTGGGTACATGATGTGATGTTGACAGGGGTAGAAAGAGAGCTAGTGTAGTCCGGATCAGAGAGAGAGAGAGAGAGAGAGAGAGAGAGAGAGAGAGAGGAGAGAGAGAGAGAGAGAGAGAGAGAGAGAGAGAGAGAGAGAGAGAGAGAGAGAGAGAGAGAGAGAGAGAGAGAGAGAGAGAGAGAGAGAGAGAGGGAGGGAGGGGGAGAGAGAGAGAGAGAGAGAGAGAGAGAGAGAGAGAGAGAGAGAGAGAGAGGGAGAGAGAGAGGAGAGAGAGAGAGAGGGAGAGAGAGAGAGAGAGAGAGAGAGAGAGAGAGAGAGAGAGAGAGAGAGAGAGAGAGAGAGAGAGAGAGAGAGAGAGAGAGAGAGAGAGAGAGAGAGAGAGAGAGAGAGAGGGGGAGAGAGAGAGAGAGAGAGAGGGGGGGAGAGGGGGAGAGAGGGAGAGAGAGAGAAAGAGAGAGGGGGGGAGAGGGGGAGAGAGAGACCCAGCTCTGAGCGGGTATTATCATGGATCTGTGCACAGGTCTTGGGTGACGTGCTGTGACTGGTTCTGAAGTGCATTGGCAGAGAAATGGGATTCACCAGCACAAAGTTCACAGGGCACACACTGGTTCTGTTACACGCCCACCATCTCTCCCCGTCGATACACGCTGGATATCAGAGCAGGAGAGGAAATACATGAAGCTAGGAATGTGCCATGCCAGCATGTTGCTTCAGAGATTAAAGTGTGTGTGTGTGTGTGTGTGTGTGTGTGTGTGTGTGTGTGTGTGTGTGTGTGTGTGTGTGTGTGTGTGTGTGTGTGTGTGTGTGTGTGTGTGTGCGTGGTGGTGGGTGTGGCGTGGTGGTGGTGGCGGCGTACCTTCACCTCCATGTACGGCGCTGTGTGTCTGAACATCTGGAGCCGGGGGGTGGCGGGGGGGAATCCTTCTGGGCGCTGATGAAGACGGAGCGCTGGGGAGATCCTTCTGGGCGCTGATGAAGACGGAGCGCTGGGGACATCGATCAGGGAACACGACCTGAGCGGGACACGCCGTGAACGAGCAACAGGGGCTCCAGTTCCCGAACGCGTCGTTAATAACAATCAGTGGACACGGACGCGCCGACGTGGAGGGATGGCCGCGCGAGCGCCGGTGAAAGGGGAAACTCTTTAGGTCGCCCAGGGAGCAGTGTTGCCAGATTGGGCCAGAATTCCCACCCAATATGGCGACACTGGCTGCAGCAACATGCAGCCAGTGTCGCCATGTTGGGCGGGAATTCTGGCCCAATCTGGCAACACTGCCAGGGAGCCTCTTCCTGTACCTCCCTCGTCTACTCCCTCAGAACCTCCCGACGCTGGCCCTGTTAAACAAATAGGAACCTACAATCACAAGTCCATTACAATTAGTCCCGTAGTCGTTAGGCCCCAGGCCTGTGGCAGGACCCTTTAATAGATGGAGGTGATGTTCGAGTGTCCGATTGTTCAGTGTTGATGTCGCAGGTTGTGGATTCAGTTCCTAGGCCTGGTTGTCATGTTCGTGACATGTTTCCATTAAGACCTGGTCTGAAGGGGGGATGACAGTCAGTCACAGGTTATGAGCGCAGAGTGTCGAACTTTATATTATTATGAAGGTTAATACGAGTTGATTGTGTTAAACACGTCCTTCTCTGCGACAGGAGCTTCAGGCTCTGCAGGGTTGTTCGTTGGTTTATGCCCTCAAAGGTAATCAGAGCTGAACACAATGCTATTCTGTCAAACGCTCCGAAGAGAATGAGGAACGAGACTTCATTTACTGAGGTGAACCTTTCCACACCGCTCATCAGAGAGCATTATTCACGAGCGGCCTGTGAGCCTAGAACAACAGTCTGTAAAAAATGGGATCTCTTACAGTTAATCCTGGAACACACCAAGTATAGTCAGCCAGACCCAAAACAACAAGGGCGTTTGTGTTTCTCCCTCCAACAACATTATTCTTCATTATTCAGAAAGTGTTCATTAAAGCCATGACTTTTCCCTTTGTTCAGTAATTCGGGTATTTCGCTACCTTTCAAGGAATCCTTTTTATCGGCATGGGAGGAATTCCACCCTGGCAAT
>OLKM01001437.1:15963-18463 GCA_900291075.1 Melanogrammus aeglefinus | reverse complement strand
CATGTTACCGATACCATGTTACCGATACCATGTTACCGATACCATGTTACCGATACCATGTTACCGATACCATGTTACCGATACCATGTTAACGATACCATGTACTATATGGCTTGTGACATTGACTGTACATTGCCATTCAAGGAACGGTCCACTGGGTGCAGTCACTCACTTCCCTCAGACCTTCTGCCATAGCGGGGGGAGGGGGGGTAGCTCAGAGCCTGGACAGGAAACCAGGAACAGCAAGGGGGCGGAGACACGCCTGGTTTCCTGTTTGGTGACAGACATTCTAAGTAAATTAAGCTTTCAGAAGGGGATTTGAGTAAGTGTATTTCCACATTGGCCGGTCTACACAGTGCTGATTTGAGACCTTTACCTACACTTTGTCAGAGTTTCTTATTGTTGGGCGAGTTTGTGTTTGTGTGATTCAAAGGAAAGGAAAGGACCACCTCGTTCACCTAGATCTGAGCCCCCCTGTCTACAGGCTTCATGCATCAATCATAATCCTGAAAAAAGGACATAAAAAATTAAAAGCCAAGATAGCGATGAGGCTAGGGGCTGGAGAGACGGGGCTGTGGAATGTGCCGTTCCCTGCAGACGTGCCGGGGGGGGGGGTCTGTGGTGGAGGCTGAGCCCCCTGGTTTCACGCTGTTCAAACCGTGTTTCACTCAACGCCCGTGAAGCCCAGCGATGCCCCACACACTGGCTTCTGTTACAGCCCTGTAGCCGCTTAGCGCGTAATGCTAGCACGCACGCTGCCCCCCGGACTCTCTCATCCCTCCCCTTCCCTCCCCTTCCCTCCCCCCCCTCCCCCCATCCAACATGCACTCTTTGATTCTCCTCAGTTCCAGTGGGCATCACGGCGATTAGCGGGCCTTGCTCTTTATTCCCGTTCCAGTACCTCGACCAGTACCCCCCCACCCAACCCTTCTCCCCCATCCCGGTCTTACTATAACGCGTTCCAGAGCGTCAAACCAGAACCACGTTTCATGAATGAATAAAGGAAACACAGATAAAAGGGCATTTCATCCCCGAGGAGACCACCATTGGACACAGGCTGGCGCGGCGAGGGAGACGGACGCTTCACAACGCCCCGTGAGGCGCCGGCCCACACTGTCACGCCGCTGACGCCCGCCGACCGCCCCGTCACGGACGATTACGCTCGCTGCGTCGCGTGACTCGTACGCTCGGAGACAGAACGTCGGCCGCCATGGTTTCCCCCGGCTCGTGACATCAGGAGTCCCTGACTTGTTGGGAAGCGGCATGAGCCTCGGCCCCTGCGATGTGTGCTGCAATCCTGTAAACAAGGCCAAATCTGTCCAATTACGATCTGTTGGGCGCCGTTCTATCTGTCAGCTGCCATGTGTACGACGGAACTGTTCATATGTTTCCACGACGATGACATTGAGATTTTGATCTTTTGAGTCAATCGGACTGGAGACTTATTAAGAGTACCCTCAAGAGTATTACACGGGCAAAAAATCCCAATACTGACATGAAATCGATTTTACCCTCCTTCCGTCTGGAAGTGTGCAGCAGCATTCTGCCTGGTGTGGATGCAGCCCTTGTAGCTGTAAGACCTGCAATCCCCAATTGGCTTCCACCAGGTTTAATTTGCAAACATAATTGACCGCGCTAACTCTACTTGCCACTGATCACTTTGGAGTGCGTTACTTTCCCCGTCCTTGTGTTGCAATCCCCAAAAGCATGGATACCAACAATGGATGATGAGGTGACAGTCAAGCTCAGCTCCAATTGAAGGTTAAGCCAGACTTACACAAAACACACGCGTTCATCTCCACTAAACCACTCTAGGTTGGAGTGTAAACACCTAGGGTCTGCCATTATATGTGCAAATCGTCCCAATATGGTGTGGGTGGGTGTGTGTGTGTGTGTGTGTGTGTGTGTGTGTGTGTGTGTGGTGTGTGGTGTGTGTGTGTGTGTGTGTGTGTGTGTGTGTGTGTGTGTGTGTGTGTGTGTGTGTGTGTGTGTGTGTGTGTGTGTGTGTGTGTGTGCGCGTGCGTGCGTGCGTGTTCATTCAGTCGTCACAGTGTTAGTAAACCCGTAAAACATCTTCAGTAGCAATGCCTTTGTTGATGGCTGGAGAGCTATAGATCTATAGGCCCCTAACCTCTCTCTCTCTCTCTCTCTCTCTCTCTCTCTCTCTCTCTCTCTCTCTCTCTCTCTCTCTCTCTCTCTCTCTCTCTCTCTCTCTCCCTCTCCCTCTCCTCTCTCTCTCCCTCTCCCTCTCCCTCTCTCTGTCCACACCACCATCACGTCACTTTGAGACCTACCACCCAGTAGCTGTCTGCAGGGTGCTGTACCGCGCCCATAAACATCAACACCTCCACCATCAATAAACACATGCTTGAGTGGGCTATGTGTGTGTGTGTGTGTGTGTGTGTGTGTGTGTGTGTGTGTGTGTGTGTGTGTGTGTGTGTGTGTGTGTGTGTGTGTGTGTGTGTTGTGTGTGTGTGTGTGTGTGTGTGTGTGTGTGTGT
>OLKM01001437.1:8463-10963 GCA_900291075.1 Melanogrammus aeglefinus | reverse complement strand
ATGCATGTGAGCGTGCAGAAGATTTGTGAGTCCATCGCACACGGATACAGGCTGATCTAAACTCTTCACACACCCGTATCCTTATTAATGGCAGTCCTTGTTGAGTCACCTTCCTGTGTGCGTGTCTGCGTACGGGCCTGTGGGTGCGTGTCTGTGTGTGTGTGTCTGCATGCAGGGGTGTGTGTCTGTGTGTGTGCTCCGGAGAGGCGTCCAGAGAAGCCTTGGAGGGGTGTGTGAGGATGCTGTCTCCTTCCTCCTGGCTCGTCGGTGTGCTTCGTGTCTCTCCGCGGGGGGCGTCCCTCCCGCCTCCGGGTGAAGGACACACATGTGGAGGGAGAGACCAAAGCAGCACTCCCTGCCTTGTCATGTCAACACCTGTCCGCACAGCATCACATGTCCCGGCCGTCCTTCTGCGTCCTTCCTGTTCATCAGTTCTGCGTCCTTCTCCACCTCTCTTAGGGGTCAAGGAGAAGTATTTTCTTTTTTTAAAGATAATCAGGCGGGATCTATTGTTGTATTTTTCCAGTTCCCTTAGAATCCACCTTCAACGATATACATATTTCAATGTTTTTTATTTTATTTCTCTGCTTCCGCCGTCCTTCTGTGTTTTGGTGCTGGTGACCTGGTTAGATGTCGATGACCTTCGACCTGTAGGAGAGGGCAGTGAGACGGGATATAGATGATGATGATATAGATGATAATGATATAGATGATAATGATATAGATGATGATGATGTAGATGATGATGATGTAGATGATGATGATATAGATGAATTAAATTACAAGAAAAAGCCCAGTTTAACACAGGTCACACACAGCGAGAACTCTCTCTCTCTCTGTCTCTCTCTCTCTCTCTCTCTCTCTCTCTCTCTCTCTCTCTCTCTCTCTCTCTCTCTCTCTCTCTCTCTCTCTCTCTCTCTCTCTCTCTCTCTCTCTCTCTCTCTCTCTCTCTCTCTCTCTCTCTCTCTCTCTCTCTCTCTCTCTCTCTCTTCTCTCTCTCTCTCTCTCTCTCTCTCTCTCTCTCTCTCTCTCTCTCTCTCTCTCTCTCTCTCTCTCCCTGCATCTCATCCATCCCTAAATCGACCTGTCGCCACGCCGACAGGGACCCCTTTGATGTCTCCACATAATGCCCCAGCAGCCTCTGGTCATCAACATCCCATAATATCCTAAATGGTCCCCTGTGGGCCGGGCGTTGGAGCGAGCCTCCAGTAAAGCGGTGCCAACGTCACGCGGCGGCGGCTGCTGTGTGTCAGCCGGCCCTCCCCCGCGGGTGGGGCTGCTGTAGTCCCTTGATGTCTCCACATAATGCCCCAGCAGCCTCTGGTCATCAACATCCCATAATATCCTAAATGGTCCCCTGTGGGCCGGGCGTTGGAGCGAGCCTCCAGTAAAGCGGTGCCAACGTCACGCGGCGGCGGCTGCTGTGTGTCAGCCGGCCCTCCCCCGCTGGGTGGGGCCCCCCGCCTGCGCCCCACTGAGGGTCTCCCCCCCACCATTACCCGGAGGAGCTCGGACACCTCTCTTTGTACCCACACACACCCGGGCCCCGACCCCAGTGTGGGCGTGGGTAATGATAAGGCGCGGCAGACAGGGTGGTGACGGTGTTGGTGGTGGTGTGTGTGTAGCGTGTGTATGTGTGTGTAGCTTGTGTGTGTGTGTGTGTGTATATTGTCGCTCTGTGGGAACATTCATGGATTTCAGTTCACACTTCGAAAGTGCAGAACAGTTCATTCAGAGCGTGTGATTCATTCTCATAACACAATCGTACACCAAGCGTTACTCTGAGAAGAAAGGGCGGGAAACGGGATAATGGCTGCCGACAAACGAGACCAGGCGCCGGGCGTCAAGGAGACGAGGGATATTCAGAGGAGGAGGTGGGGCGGGGTGAGGAAGGAGAGGAGACGCGTCTGAAAGCCATTAGTTGTCCACAACAAGACGCACTAACAGCGATGGCTGAAGCCTGTGCGGCGCCACAAGGCGCTAGCGCCAGGGCTACGCTAACAGCCGCGGTTCTGTGTGACCGCCGACCGCCGCCTCCGCGTATGAGGAGGTCAGTGCCTCTGTCTGCTGTCCATCACAGGCCCCCGTAAATCAGCTCCGCCACCGCGCCCCGCGCCTTAGGGGCGCTGGCGCCCGGCCCCAACCCGGGGGCCCTCCTCCCACCCTGGGGCCCGGCCCCCTCCCAGTGGCCCTCCTCCCACCCTGGGGCCCTCCTATCAGGCCGGGGGCCCTCCTCCCACCCTGGGGCCCTCCTACCAGGCCAGGGGCCCTCCTCCCACCCTGGGGCCCTCCTACCAGGCCGGGGGCCCTCCTCCCACCCTGGGGCCCTCCTACCAGGCCGGGGGCCCTCCTCCCACCCTAGGGCCCTCCTACCAGGCCGGGGGCCCTCCTCCCACCCTGGGGCCCTCCTCCCACGGGGGGCCGCCATCAAGGCAGTGGAACCACGGGTTTCCCTCGCTGTCTCTCGCCCGCTCTCCCCGTCCGTCCCCGTGACGACGGA
>OLKM01001436.1:121303-135703 GCA_900291075.1 Melanogrammus aeglefinus | reverse complement strand
GTGCGTGTGTGTGCGTGTGTGTGTGTGTGTGTGTGTGTGTGTGTGTGTGTGTGCAGGAGCAGAGATGCTGCTCCAGTATTTCTCTGCTATTTCCCAGAGAGAAGCTAGGGGCTGCTAGAGCTATATGCACACCAGCACTACAACAACCACCAGCACTACTACCAACACCACTAGGACGACGCCATGGCGCCGAAACAGTGACGTCATCACCGGGGGCGGGAAAACGGATCCCCCTTCCCCCGCCCCCCCGTGGAGACCCAACGTCCCGGGACCCCGGTGCGACTCTGAATCGAATTGTGTTACGGTTCAAAATAATAATATTACGGGGCGTGGTGAGAAAATCCCGGGCGGACATCCCTCTTCAGGTGGACCCCCACGCGCACGGTGGGTCGCCTATAGGGGGGCGGGGGCTGAGGGGGAGTGGCCGCTTGCTCATTTGTCCAGCCGTCTGGCTGGCTCACCTGGAGTGATGGGGAAGACGTCAGGGAGGCAGGCTGCTATTTCACGGCCTGTTAAGCGCTAATGCCGCAACACGCCCCGCGCTCCAATTGCAGGGAACAGGGAGCATTACCGTCCGGCTCAAGGTTCAGCCCGTCTGGACTGTGTGAACTCAGAGAGAGAGAGAGACGGGGGGAGAGAGGGAGAGAGGGATAGAGAGAGAGAGAGAGAGAGAGAGAGAGAGAGAGAGAGAGAGAGAGAGAGAGAGAGAGAGAGAGAGAGAGAGAGAGAGAGAGAGAGAGAGAGAGAGAGAGAGAGAGAGAGAGAGAGAGAGAGAGAGAGAGGGGGGCTGCTGCTCTGTGAGCACATTGTCGGACGGGGAGTATTTTGCCTCCTGTACATTTCTTCAATGGCAGATCTTCCAGACTTTGTAATGGAAATCTGTAGCGGGGCAAAACAGAGATTGAATAACCGACTCCCATCCCCTGCCTCTCCTCTTTTATCCTTCCCGAGGATGGTATCGCTGGGGAGGAGAGTTTGAGACGGTGTGTACGAGTGTGTGTATGTTTGTGGGAATTGATGTCCATCTGTCTGTCTGTCCATATGTGAGAGTGTGTGCGTGCAATGTGTCGGTGGGTGTGTGTGTTTATGTGTGCGGGGATTTTCAGTGTGTCTGTCTCTCTGGCTGTCTGTATGTCGGTCTGTGCCAGTGTGTGTGTGTGTGTGTGTGTGTGTGTGTGTGTGTGTGTGTGTGTGTGTGTGTGTGTGTGTGTGTGTGTGTGTGTGTGTGTGTGTGTGTGTGTGTGTGTGTGTGTGTGTGTGTGTGTGCAGTTAAATGTGTGTGCAAATGCATGCGCGCATGTTTGGGACATACTAGCCAAGCAAGACCCCATATGTCGACCTATATGAGGTAAATATGAAGTTCCATGTGCATATTGTCTCTGCAGACTGCTGTGTGACTACACCATAGAGGCACCAAATGGATTCCTGTGGCTGTGCAATCATGACTGCGTGTGTGTGTGTGTGTGTGTGTGTGTGTGTGTGTGTGTGTGTGTGTGTGTGTGTGTGTGTGTGTGTGTGTGTGTGTGTGTGTGTGTGTGTGTGTGTGTGTGTGTGCTTGCTTGCGTGCGTTCTGTTTCAAGGTGCATGAATGTCAGAGATGTTTAAGATGACTTAGATTAAGCAGCACATCAGTATGCGCATGGATGTGAATGGAAATGCCCAACACACATAGAGCTGTATGTTCCACACAGATAGAACAGGTGGTTGGGAGAGTGGAGAGAAGCACTGCATTGTTACAATGCATTGGGCTACAGCATCAGGAAATGACCAAATATGATTTATTTAATGATACACAATCCACCATAATACACAATATGATACATATGAAACTGATATATGTATGTATATATATATATGTATTATGAAGATTTTGGGATTATATACAGAAATAAGAAGCTCAGATAGAGGCAGACTATACATGTCCCAGAAAAACCGAAAGGTTAGTGTTGAGAAATGATCTGAAACATGTTGATCTTTGATTCATGGCATTCGTTCTCAAACACGCAACAAGTCCTGAGCCGTGAGCTTCCTATAGCACCGGAGGGTGTGATTTACTGCTGCCCGGTTGTTCTCTTATAGACACAGTATATATTAGATGGTATAAGCTCTGACCTTATGAGCAATGCGGGCAACCTTAAAATGTCACCATCTCACCGAACTCAGGAGTGAAATGGGTTTAAGTTCCCGGGCTCCCTGCATAGACTCCATCTCTGAATGGCATTTCACATTGCCAGAGCAACACAAAGGAAATATAAATATTGGGGAACTAATGTCACACCAGAGCTATTGCTTTGAAATATAAATATGTATAAATACATATAAGGATAATAATCAAGCATGGCGAGGAAGTTCAGAGGAAATGAAGAGAAAGCCGAAAGCAGAACAGAACCAGAGGCGAGGAGAGAGAGAAGAGAGAGGGAGAGAGAGAGAGAAGAAAGAGAGACAGAAGATGAGAGAAGAGAGAAGATGAGAGAGAGAGAGAGGGAGAGGAGAGAGAGAGAAAGAGAGAGAGGAGAGAGAGAGAGAGAAGAGAGAGAGAGAGAGACGAGAGAGAGAGAGAAGAGAGAGAGATGAAGGAAGAGAGATGAAGGAAGAGAGGAGGGATGGAGAGAGGGAGAGAGGGAGAGGGAGAGAGAGAGGGTGATAAAGGAAGAGAGGAGGGATGGAGAGAGAGAGGGGGTGACAGACAGAGGAAGGGGGAAAAATACAGAGGAAGAAGGGGGGGTGAGAGGAAAGAGAGAGGGGGAGAGAGCTTGGAAAAATAGAGACAGAGTGAGTGAGAGGGAGGGATTGACAGAGAGAGTGAGTGAGAGGGAGGGAGACAGAGACAGAGAGAGTGAGTGAGAGGGAGGGTGACAGAGAGAGAGAGAGTGAGTGAGAGGGAGGGAGACAGAGAGAGTGAGTGAGAGGGTGGGAGGCAGAGACAGAGAGTGTGAGTGAGAGGGAGGGAGACAGAGACAGAGAGAGTGAGTGAGAGGGAGGGAGACAGAGAGAGAGAGAGTGAGTGAGAGGGAGGGAGACAGAGACAGAGAGCGTGAGTGAGAGGGAGGGAGACAGAGAGCGTGAGTGAGAGGGAGGGAGGCAGAGAGGGAGAGAGCCTGCGAGACACAGAGCCAGAATATCACCGTGCCTGGGAGAGTGTGGTACTTCAACACTGAGCCCTATGAAAGAAAATGCATATGGCATCACTCCCGGTGTAGGGGGTGGGGGGGGGGAGCAACACAAAATGAAAAGGGCAAATCTGAGTTCATGCACCTTGGATGAGGCTTGCCACCGGCGACAGACTAGCTCCAGAACTCTGCTCGCCGGAAAAGGGCAGGTGGGGGAAAATACCCTGGTGCTCAGCATAAATAAAGCGGATACTCATTTCCTATTCGTCCGTCCGAGTCAGCATCCGACTTTCTTTTTTTAAATTGAAAAACCTGCCTGTTTAAAATAGAGGTGTTTTCTGAGATAATTCCATGCTCACCTAGGGGATATATATATATATATATATATATATTATACACTTTTTTTTCCTTATACAGGAAGTAAGCCAATTACAGCGAATAATTCCCAGGAACACCGGAATCCACCGGGCGCAGTCGGGGCATTCAGGGGTCGGGGAAGGGAATGCTGATAAAAGCATTGAAAGCTGCCAGGATGCCATCATAACGCAGTATAAACATCATCATTACCAGCCCTTTGTGCTTTTGCCTCACAACCACCGACCGAAAACAAAACACACACCACACACGGGCGCGCAGTGCGTCCCACAGCGGAGGCATTTCATTTAGTGGCACATTGCTGCGCCGCCGCCGAACCAATAAGCTTGTGAAAATACATAATGTTTTGGATGAATGGCCTGATGAAATATTGATGGCTTGCTGATGTGCTGGGATCCATGTGACAGTCCTCGGAGGCTTGTGGTGTAGCGCTGTGGAAACTAAAGCACTTCAAACAGACACAGTGATGCGCTTTTCATCCCCCCCCGCGAACGGCTTCACAAACGGCTTCATTTTAGACGACACGCACAAACACACAGACTCACAAAGGCGTGCACACACACACACACACACACACACACACACGCACACATACAGGCACATTCACACTCTTAAAGATACAGGCTGAGATGCAGAATGATACACACTTAAACACAGAGACACACACACACACACAAAGACACATGCACACACAGACACACAAAGACACACACACAAAAACACACACGCATGCACTGCCACACTCTTAAAGATACAGGCTGAGATACAGAAACAAACACACTTAAACACACAGACAAATACACACAAACACACAGATTCACAAGACACATGCACAAAGACGCACGCACACAAACAGGCACAAGCACATTCACACTCTTAAAGATAAAGGCTGAGATACAGACGCACACACACTTATACACACAGACACACACACACACACAATCACACAGACGCACAGAAGCAGAAAGACAAATACAAAAACACACACACAATCACACAGACGCACAGACGCAGAAAGACAAACACAAAAAGACAAACAAACACACGCACAAATTCACACCCACACACGCACACACATACACACAGACATACATCACACACACACACACACACACACACACACACACACACACACACACACACACACACACACACACACACACACACACACACACCAGCGCTCTTGAAGATACATGCTAAGATACACAGACTCTGATAGACCCAAACGCACACACATGCAGTCCCCCTGAAAAGCTCTTGCAGGGGAAACCAGAGTGTTGCATTAAGAGGAAGCGTGTCAATTTCAAACATGGGGCCACACTGCTTATTCATTTCTCTGGCTTCCCACAGGCAACATCTTCTCTCTGTCACTGAGGTTCATTGGATAATGTGGTTAATCACACATACACGGGCACACCTCCTCCTGGTCCCTTAAAGTGGTAGGAACACAGCCCCTGAAACCATCTTGATTCAGACAAAGACAGAAGCCCTTGTTCAATACAAAGCCCCTTTTTTAAATAGCAACCCACAGATCTACTTCTGCAGCAGCAACAGCGATATTGAACCGCAAACAAGAGTCACATAGACATCCGTAGAAGCCGTAGAAATCCAATCACACCATCAAAATGTGTGTTTGTGCGTGTGTGTGTGTGTGTGAGTGTGTGTGTCGGCATGTGTCAGTGTGTCAGTGTGTGGTGTGTGTCTGCGTGTGTGTGTGTGTGTGTGTGTGTGTTGGTGTGTGTCAGTGTGTGTGTGTGTCTGTGTGTGTGTATGAGTGTGTGTATGTGTGTTTGCTTGTGTCTTACACCCTATAAGCCAATTTGCAGCACAGTGCAGAAGAGAGCCAGCGGAGTGCAGCACATGTTGTACGCGGCCACTTTGGCCAATCAGCAGGCCTATTAATCTCTGTCTAATTCAACCTCTCCTGTTTCAACAGTGGAGATTATGCCCATCGATCACAGGGAACACACACAGATACACAATGGCACACGCACACGCTCACAAAACACACACACACACATACACACACAGAGGTGTGCACGGATAAGGACACATCAACTTTTCCCCCTTCAAACGATACCTCCGGAAAAGTATGACCAGAAAAGCAAACAAAAATCATTCAATGACAGCCATGATTTATGTCGTTGTATCGCTGCATCTATCAGGGTGTCTTTAATACGCATATCCTGCCCTTATTGTGTTTTGTGTCATGCTAGCGCATCGGCTAATCAGCTGACAAACATGGATTCATACATGGCCTGGTATGCATTTAAAGTGGTTCATGAATACCTAGTAATAGCACTGCTAATGGGCTTGGACTATTGACAAAGTCAGACTTAATGAGGGAAAGAGGGTGATTAGAAGGACGAGGGAGATAATTAACTCGGTGATAATAGATAATATCTCACAATGGCGTGCAATTATCATGTGCCAGAGGTCAGATCTTCTCATTGCAAGGCAAGTTCAACTTCCTAAAATAGTTTATTTTGCTTTTTGTGCGATTTTGAAAATGACCTTTTTAAATGTGACTTAGTTTGGGGCATAAAAAAATGAGGGTTTCTCATAATTAACTCTTGATAAACACAGATACAAATCTGGGATAACTCAACCTCATTCAAGCTTTCGATGATTAAATCACTAAAAATATTTTTAGGTTCGACATTTGTCATTTTGATACTGTATTATTTTTAATTTTTATTAATTAACTTCAATAATGTGCCATGATGGCTGGCTGTGAAATGCCACTCTCTTGCGAGTTTGCCTCGTATCAATCTTCATGGATCACGGATCGACTTCGTAATGGATGCTCTATAAATAGGGTACAAAGACTTCTGATGCGTTTCAGGCGATAAATGTGAAAATGTATCGTTTTGCCATTGCCAGTGTTTTCTCCTCGTAAAACTAGTCATGACAAATCAAGCACAGCAACTCAGGGGATGAAACGGTTCACAAAACTCGCAAAATGGCGGCGTTACAGTTGCGTGCGGTTTGGTGCGGTTTTGATATCGACAAAAGGAAGTGCTACCATTTGTATTTGATAGATTACATAGAGAAAATATCATGACTTTCTTTAATAACTGTAACAGATGGACACACATGCAAAACGGTAGCGCCTGCTTTATTAGAGAATAACTCAAAAGCAGTTATTAAAACGCACCATCAACTAGGAAAGCGTGTATTCGCAGCATATGGCAGAAATCAAGTCACTCCAGCGGCGCAACAACAAAGGACCACTTGAAACGATTAGCGTCTCAACATGAACTCTACCGCTTAAGTCTTCCAGGCTGCCTTCATGAAATGAACAGTAAGTTAGCTCCGTGTCGCCTTTCGACGTCCTACTGTCAAGAGGGGGCTCCTCTGACATCGTCTCAATTTGTCCTCTTGTTTTGTTGTTTACGGCAGGCAACTATGCACTATGCGGTGGGGAAGTGCGTTTATACACTGCTTTTTACCGCTATGTCCGCTCCAACCACTTTACAATTATTGCCTCCCATCCACCTTTTCATGCGGCGATGGCAGAGGCATCCTCGCAAGGCCACAGCCGTAAGGAGCTTTGGTGTTGTGCTCAGGGACATCTCGAACCAGGAACCTTCGGGTTGCCAGGCACCCACTGCACCTAAGGATCTGCTGTGCCCTATCCACTATTGTTGCTACTTCCCTGCCGTTATTATTCCTGGACTATTGCAGGAAGTTATAGTGTATCCTGAGTCCAACACTATAAACACGTTCTTGAATCCCTATTTTCTGTACCTCAGTGAAGGGCCTCTAATTCTCTCCTACCGCTGCAGTGATTTCCTTGGCTGTACCGGGATCAGACGCGGGTTGGTTCAGCCTGGGCTGAAATTGTCGCTGTTTTGGAGCGGTTTGATTTGTTGGCCTAGTCCATCCGATTGTCTCATCACCATATTTATCCGAGACGCGTTTTGACGCAAGGCCGCAACGCACTCCGTAATATTCCTGGCGGCCTTCTGGGCGGCACGTGGCTCAGGAGATGGACAGGGTTGGCTGGTAACCGGAAGGTTGCTGGTTCCATCCCCGGCTCCTCCTGGCTGTCACCTTGCATGGTTGACACCGCCATTGTTGTATGAACGTTTGTATGAATGGGCGCTTTGAGTGGCCACTGGTTAGAAAAGCGCTGCATAGATGCAGTCCATTTATACCTATGGATAAAGATGTTCCACAATGTCAGGCAGGAAGCAGAGGGGACTTGCTTACAAGTAAAAACGGTCTACAACACGCCACAATGTTTGATTGTGTGAAAGCGTGATTTTGTGTTTTAAACTCGCCGTGCTGAAAAGCACAGTGCCCGCCCCAACAACCGATACTGATCTCTGGTTTAACCAAGTTGCTCGCGTTGGTTCATGTGACCCATTTTTTATTGTGAATGCCGCGTTTCCGCTCCAGGGTGCGGTACGGTTCGGTTCGCCTCCGTCCGGTAGGGAGGGGGGGCGGTGTAGCACAGCTCAGTTCCGAGGTCGCGTTCCCACCGCCGATAGTACCCCTTTATGGTAGGCCGGATGTCGATCGCCGCGGCAGCGTACGTAAATATCGTGACATCATAGCAGCGCGACACAGTGTAGCCTGCTCAATAAAAACAATGGAAAACGCCTCGTTCCTCACTGCTCCATCAGGCTCCCTCTGCACGTCTTCCTCCCCAAGAATGCAGAGGAACGTCCAAGCAAGCGTTTTACGCGACATGTTCATTGTAAAGAATAATACCTCGAGGCTACTGTTTGTTTGTTTTTATCCCCACGTCGCCCGGAAGTGACGATTCTGTTGACCAATCAACGGAGGGGGATGTGTAGCTCGAATTTTCCGGCACACTTTCAGGCGTGTCAGTACCCCAACGGAGGAGTACTGAAGACGAGGGCAAAACGAGTACGGCTCGGGGTCACGCACACTTTTGGGGATAGGAAACGCAATCCGTACCGCACCTTTGCGAACCGAACCACACCGCACCCTGCAGTGGAAACGCGGCATAAGTTATTCATTTCTTTCAGACAAAAAAAGTGAGGAATGTTTTTTTCCATCGGCGGTGAGTAGTGTTCCGTGAACTCGGACCCTGTCCCAAACCGTTCAAAAGAGAAACATTCTGCGCATCATAACATGCTGCCGCCCAAGGACAGTGTCCTCCTTTCATCCGCTCTGGACACTCTGTTTCCAAAAAGACTCTTGTTCTGGAGGCTGCAAAACTCCTGCTTCAGAAAGTGGATGTACTCCGAGTGACAATGGCTCACGCTGAAACAAACGAGGCCATGAATAAGTGATGGAGGATCAGATGTTACCAGCGAGATGCAATAGTTGTGCCTGTCTTCTCTCATCTCTTTGGCACGACATGCAAACACAACCCACACATGCACTACACGCTGACAGGCTCACACACACGGAAAACAAGAGCTCAAATGAGCTCACACCCACACACGCGCACACACACGTGCAAGCTCAAGCTCACACACGCAAGCACACGTGACACACGCGCGCACACACACGTGACACATGGGCACACATGCGCAAACACAAGCACACACACACACGACACACACATGCGCAAACACAATCTCCCATGAGTACGTACATACATGAACACACAGACCGATAGACGCATGCATCAAAACTGAGTTCTGCAATAACAGAGGGGAAGTTGGCAACCTTCAGCCGCGAAACAATACCTATTCTATGTCAACTGTTCACACACACGCCCACTCATCCTTGTGCTGTTCGTTTATATGTGTGTGTGTGTGTGTGTGTGTGTGTGTGTGTGTGTGTGTGTGTGTGTGTGTGTGTGTGTGTGTGTGTGTGTGGTGTGTAGGTGTGTAGGTGTGTGTGTGTGTGTGTTTGCTTGCGTATGGACCTCTAACAATTCACTCTGAGATAGTTACGAGAGGAAGGGCTGAATGCGGGTGTAGGAGCACGGCAGCACTCACATGTCACAGGACTCAATGCAGTACTCCACCACAGAGGAAGTCACAGGCACCAAGGCCTCCATGAGTGCCCCCAAGTGTTACCCATGTGACAAAGCTCCAACCCTTCCTCTGTCTCCCCCACCCCCACCAGGCGAGCATGCGTGGGCATGTGTGTGTGTGTGTGTGTGTGTGTGTGTGTGTGTGTGTGTGTGTGTGTGTGTGTGTGTGTGTGTGTGTGTGTGTGTGTGTGTGTGTGTGTGTGTGGTGTGTGTGTGTGTGTGTGTGTGTGTGTGTGTGTGTGTGTGTGTGTGTGTGTGGGTGTGTGTGTGTGGGTGTGTGTGTGGGTGTATGTGTGTGCATGTGTAATAATCATGTATGTAAGGGTGGTGTACGTGTAATATTCATGTGTGTGTCAGGTCAATGTGTGTGTGTCTTTGTGTGTAATATTCATGTCTTTGTGTGTGTGCGCATGTGTGTGTGTGTGTGCCTGTGTGTAATATTCATGTCTGTGTCAGGTCGTTGTATTTGTAATATTCATTCGTGTGTGTCTGGTCTATGTTTGTGTCTGTGTTTGCGTGTGTGTGTGTGTGTGTGTGTGTGTGTGTGTGTGTGTGTGTGTGTGTGTGTGTGTGTGTGTGTGTGTGTGTGTGTGTGTGTGTGTGTGTGTGTGTGTGTGTGTGTGTAATATTCATGGGTGGTGTGTGTGTGTGTGTCTCTGTGTGTGAGTGCGTGTATAATATTCATGTCTGTGTCATGGTGGTGTGTGTAATATTCATGTGTGTGTCAGGTCTGTGCGTGTCTGTGTTTCGATGTGTGTGTGTCCGTCTCTCTCCGTCTCATACCCGTACGAAGTCTGCTGCTGATCTGGGGGGGGTTTCAGCGGGCAGGCCCCCGGGCCGGTTTGCCTCCATGATGGACAGGTGTCCATGTGACGGCAGGTGTGCAGCCCGCTCCCCTGAAATGCGACTGGGTGGGGGGGGGGGGTGGAGACGCTGAAAGCCTTTCCTGGGGCAACGCGCTGTGGATGACATGTAGTGGCGCACAGATGTACGTTCTTAAGAGAGCAGAAGACCAGCAGATGCGTACGCACACACACACACACATATATACATACACAAACACACACACACACGCACACACAACGACACACAAATGCACACACCTACACGCACATCAACACAAACACACAAACACACAAAAGCATGACTGCATACACGTAAGCATGCATGCTAACACGGGAACACACGCAAACGTAATAAGGGCTGAGAATCTGGCACACACGCACAAAGACTCGATCATTTTAAAGTGGCACACATACAAGGAGCAGACACAGAAACACACTCATATGTGGTGTGTCAATCTCAAGCACACACACAAACACACACACACACACACACACACACACACACACACACACACACACACACACACACACACACAAGCACTATGTCAATGCTGGACAAGCACACAACACACACACACACACACACCACACACACACACACACACACACACACACACACACACACACACACACACACACACACACACACACAACCTTCTTACAGTTTTATGGTGGAATGAAGACAAGAACCAGACACACATTCACACTTTATGCTACAGCATAAGAAATCAGTGCCCATTCACACAAATACACAAACAGACACATTATATCCAGTGGTAGAGTGGGCAGCTCACAAGAGCATTAGACAGCAACACACACTCACACACAAATACACACAGAAACACACTCACACATGCCTTGCACATTTCACGTGCAGACAGTTCTGATGAGGCTCAAGCTGTTGGACAGACAGATGTGTGGCCACAGGGAAGGTCTGAAAGGTCCTAAGCAACCACCCAGACACACACGCACACACATACAGGCACACACACACACATGCAGACACAAACACGCCACACATACACACACACACGCACACACAAGCACGCACACACACTCAGACACACACACCACACTTACACACACACACACACAAGCATGCACAAACACTCAGACACACACACCACACATACACACACACACACACACACACACACACACACACACACACACACACACACACACACACATGCACATGCACATGCAAGCACGCACACACACCACACATAGACATAAAGGCAAATACACACACACACAAACACACACACAAACACACACACACACACACACACACACACACACAACACACACACAACACACACACACACACACACACACACACACACACACACACACACACACACACACACACACACACACACACAGATGGTGGGGTTGGGCTGAGGGTCTAGAGGATGGGGTTCATCAGTGTGTTACCTGCGGTGGGTTTTTTATTTTTTTATTTTCTTCAATTGATCAGATGCATTCAGAATCAAAAAATGGAGAAGTTTGGCGACGTACAAAGATAAATAATTGGGAGGGATTGGATTCATTGTCTTACTTTCAGCGCAACGTCTAAATGAAACATGAGCGCTTTTGGAGATCCGCCCAGGAAGCTGTGTTCAGACATAGCTCCCATTCAGCTGCATGGATGCAACAAACACAGACGTGTTCCTGCACACCTACACATTCCCACCACCCAAAGACACACACACACACACACACATACACACACACACACACACACACACACACACACACACACACACACACACACACGCACACGCACACGCACACGCACACGCACACGCACACGCACACGCACACGCACACACACACGCGCACACACACACAGACACAGGTATTGCCAGACAGAACATGAGTTACAAACTGCTTTTGTGTTGAGTATTCAGATGAAAGTGGCTCTTGCTTCGCCATGGCGTACATTTTGTTCCACAGGCATCAAACTGAATAGACTGCGCACCTCTAAGCACCTACACTGTGGAGCCTCCAACAAAACCACGGAGGAGGACGAGGGAGATGTATGTGTGTGCGTGTGTGTCTGTGCCTTTGTCTGTCTGTGTTTGTAGGTGTTTGTGTGTGTGTCTATGTGTGCCTGTGTGCGTGTGTGTTTTTGTGAGTCTTTTTGTCTGTTTGTGTGTGTGTGTTTGGGTGTGTGTGTGTGTGTGTGTTTGTGTGTGTGTAATCAAAATCAAGTGTCTGTGTTTCTGTGTGTGTGTGTCATGGGAGGTTACAAAGCCTAAAATCCTGGTGTAAAAGAGAAGGTGCAGGCCTGTTTATGGATCACCTAAACATCTCGGGGAGAAAGTAAATAAATACGACATGGACGGATATTTATTTATTTATTTATTTATTTATTTATTTATTTATTCATGTTTTATTTGAACCAGACACCATCACAGAAATATTTTAAAAAATAAAGTAATTACTCACAACACCATGTTTTGCATTCAAACTGTAGGGTAAAAAAACGAAAATGTCTGTAAAGGTCAAAAGAAGCAAATTGCAGAAAGTTCCAAGGCTGTATTTTGTAAAACTAAAAAAAATCCGAAGAGCCCCTTTTCTTCCAGATAATTACCAACAGCTTCAACAATGGACCTTCACTGTAGGCCATCGTTGAAATTCAACACCCGGTCTCGCACCTACTCTGGACAACTTTAGTTTCAGACCTATGGACCCAAGAAGTTGTTTTTTTTAAGTTGCAAACTATGTATCCAAGATAATCAGTCCGAGATCTGGAGTACCCCAAGGTTTAATCATAGGGCCCTTTTCGTTCAATATCTTGATAGGTTAGCAAATCAAGCAGAACCAAAAAGTTTAGATAAATCAGTTACTTGTTTTTGAAGTTACTCTTTCTTTGATAAATGACGGTCAAATAGGCTTACTGATTCAATACTACTCTTCTATTTAATGTTCCTGGATTGGTGGTGTTAATAAAAAAGAAAATACAATTAAGGTAAGAAAGCGTCGAGATTGAGATTCATATTGACCAATCTCATCGAGGCTAAACCAGTGTTAGCATCTTCCCTGACAAGGTGATAAACTAAGTGGCTATTCATCGGGTTGTGTGAAGTGAAAACGGTGCCTCTGTTACTTGTTTTAATGTGTTGTGGCCTTTGTATGCTTTGAGAAACACTAATTTGCTGCATTATGGGAGGACTCATCTGTAGATGCATTAATTTGCGCAGCACTACAAATGATTGCATACGGATGAATTCTCACATAATGTGTTATTATTTCAGTCTTTAGTTTGCATTTCATGTGGAAGCAATGCAATTAGCGTAGCTTGCAAGCTCCACTAATGTCTACGCAGTGCCTAACTTACTTTCGCTTGTAGCCTGCTATCTATTCTTAGACTTGTCTTATTGTTTTTACATTTTGGGAAAGATCACTTTGGTAATAATTCCTACATATACTTTTTCAGCTGAGGAAAATTGTAGAAAGAAAGATTTCAAGTGGTGTGAGAGACAGAAAAATAAGAAATATTTATTTCTAAGCTTAAGAAAAAAGATATTTATTCAAGGAAAAAACTCGAGTGCCAAATCATAAAAACTAAATCGCATAAAAAGGGTCAGTCCATCTACCCAGGTTACTTACAAATATTTACGTTTTAGCCATTTATTTAGTTTTGTTACATTTCATGCAACCATGGAGATGACATTGTCACAGGTGAAGATGATTCAGGTTGACTCAGAGTCACAGACACATGATTCGATTGGCTGTAAACTAATGTCAATGAGCCAGAGCTGTGACAGATGCCTCTTCCTGCAGTGTGGAGTGAGTGTTTCGCTCTGGCTGCCTCTTCATGTGGACAGCCTCTTAAACGGCCTCTAATTTTAATCAGAATCATAATAATAATGTACTGTTTCATTTTTATGATGCTGCTCGATTATTCTAAGACTGATAACCATCCCGGATGCCTGGTTAATTCCACTTCAGTTCAGCTCCTACAGTCTGACCGGCTCTCAGAGACAGAGTACAGATGTCCACCTTCCAATCACTGAGCTTAAAACAATTCCAGCAGTGACAAGAGGCTTGCCTTGATTTCAGAGCTGCAATCCTGGATACTTTTACACAACAGCTTCAG